>JAWQEG010004417.1:0-55000 GCA_033782935.1 Petrolisthes cinctipes
AATTACGATATACTGTACAACTAAAGTAGAGAAGTGATGGGTTAACGCCTGTATATAAACGATCCCTCCATTAATTTAGCATATGTTATCATTTGGCCATTTATCACACATACACAAACACACACACATACACACATACTGTATTCTTACACTCATACTGTATACACACACACTCATACCGTACACACATACTCATAGTTAAATACGTAGACTAAACACGCACGCATACACACATTCATACTGTACACACACACTCATAGTTAAATACATTGACTAAAAACAAAAAAACACACACACATTCATAGTTAAATACACATACACAACACACACACACACACACACACACACACACACACACACACACACACACACACACACACACACACAGACACACACACACACACACACACACACACACACACACACACAAACAAAAGGTTATCAGTCATCTCATTATTACGGTGTTAGGTCAGGTCAGGTCAGGAAGCATCGGGTAAGAAGGAAGGGGATGGGAAGCTGAGAGGATAAATAACTGGTGGAATTAAAATGAAATAAAAATGATAAACAACAACACGAGATGTCATTGTAGGATTGTTGATATTTTGCGTTTGAGGTAGCACGTATTAATTGTGTGTGTGTGTGTGTGTGTGTGTGTGTGTGTGTGTGTGTGTGTGTGTGTGTGTAGTCTACGGTATCTATATAACTCTCTATCACTTTTTAATCTATCAATCTGTCTTTTCTATCTCTGTCCATCCACCTATTAACATTATTTTCTATAGTATTAATATCTATCTATTTTATCTATTTCTATATCCTTACCTTATCTTGCATTCTCTGTACCTTCCTTTCCCTCTCTTCTGTATCACGCTCTCTTGCCTTGCCCTTCTACTATGCTTTTAGTATAGATAATAGGATAGGGGTGAGTAGGGAATGAACTGGATGAGAAGAGGAAGAGAAGGAGGAAGAAGATAAAGAGGAGAGGAGGAAATAGAAGATAAGAGGAGAGGAGGAGGAGGAGGAGGAGAAGTAAGGAGATAAAAGAGGAGGAGAGGAGGAGGAGGAGTAAGGAGATAAATAGGAGGAGGAGCAAGAAGATAAAGAGGAGGAAGAGGAAATAGAAGATAAAGAGGAGGAAGAAGAAGCAAGGAGATAAAGAGGTAGAGAGGAAGAGGAGAAGCAAGGAGATAAAGAGGAGGAGGAGGAGGAGAAGCAAGGAGATAAAGAGGAGGCAGAAGAGGAAGAGGAGAAGCAAGGAGATAAAGAGGAGGAGGAAGAAAAGGAGAACGTGGGAAAAGTAGGGGGGAAACAAGAGAAAAAAGAAAGATGAGAACAACAAGAACTTTCCCTCTTTTTTTTTTTTCCTTTCTGTCCTTCCTTTCCCTCCTCTCTTTTTTTTCATCTTCCGTTACCTCTCCCCTTCCCCTTCTCTCCTCCTACACACCCTCCACTTCTCTCAGTCTTTCCATCTCCCATCTTTTCCTCATCTGATCCCTTCTCCCCCCTTTTATTTTCTCTTTCTCGTTCCTTCTCTTATTTTCTCTTCCACCTCCCCCTCTCTTTCGTCTTCTCATCATATCTTTATCCTCCCCTTTCTCCTTCCCCTTCCTCTCTCGTACTTTCTCTTCCTCCTCCTCTTCCTCTTCCTCCTCCTCTTCCTCTTCCCTCCTCCTCTTTCTCTTCCTCTTCCCTCATTCTTTCCGCTGCCAACGTAAATTTATGCAACCTCTCTTGGTGTGAAAATTAAGCCCTTCCATCACACCCATATTGATTCCCCTGTCCACCATGTTAGCACTCCCTTCAGACATGCTCTCTCCCTCTCTCCCTCTCCCTCTCTCTCGTCTCTATAAAATCGTCTATCGTTAGCCACAAACTCACCCACTTATCCCACTTGTGTCTTCCCGTTGGACTTTGCTCTCCTCTCTTTCTCTCTCGTCTCTATAAAATATTCTATCGTTTGCCCAACACCACCCACCACCAACCCCACACCCACATCCCTTTGGCATTGTTGATTGTGGTGGTGGTGGTATTGGTGGTGCTCGGTGGCGTTGGTGGTGGTGGTGTTGGTGTTGTGGTGGTGGTGGTCGGGGTACAATTGACGTCAAAAGTTTCGATACGCGTTATTCAAGTCTTGTTTTCATGTACAGGCAAAGTCCTCAGTGACACACGCCGATAGATAGACAGACAAGTAGACAGACAGATTGAAAAAAAAAAAAAAAAAAAACAGATAATAACTGACTGAGAGACAGACAGAATGATAGACAAAACCTGACTGAGAGACAACCAGAACAACAGACATAAAATACACTGACAGAGATAGACAAAAAGACAGCCAGACTAAAACTGACAGACAGACAGAAGGACAAAGAAACATGCAGAGTAAGAGGCAGACAAAAAAAAAAAAAAAAAAAAAAAAAAAAAACATATAACCATCACCACATCAATCACACAGACACAACAAACAAGCACAGGATTATGACACAGATTCCAGTCAACCATCCACACACCAGAGGGAAACACATTTAGCTTGGATATACATTAATAAAACCCAGCAGGCGGATAGATAGATAGATAGATATTGAGGCTCACCTTTTATCATTTTTTTACAAGATAAACATCCTTTTTATCCCGTGAAATATGGAGTGACAGGTGCCTCTATTGTACGCGTGTGACCCCCTGCTGAAATGGGCCGGAAAAATGCATGGTGTGATGAATTTGTACAAAGGGCTTCACAGTCGGGGGCGAAATTTGTGAGTACGTGAGATTGTTATGGGTGCAGTGAGTATTCGTGGGAGTATTCATATTTATTGATCATAATAACTGGTATATACGATTATTATGAAAAAAATAAAATAACTGATGTGGAGAGAGAGAGAGAGAGAGAGAGAGAGAGAGAGAGAGAGAGAGAGAGAGAGAGAGAGAGAGTGTTTAAGTTAATGTTAGTGTGTGTGTGTGTGTGTCAGGCTACCCACATGAAAATAGACCATACACCTCTTCATTCTCACTCTCAATGCCACGAAAATTCTCAGCCCCCACCTCACCCACCTCACTCACTCACCCACAAATACAAACATCCACAACAAACCTTCATGTACTCTCGTTAACAGAATCAATGTTATGATTTATTACCCATGTGTGTGTGTGTGTGTGTGTGTGTGTGTGTGTGTGTGTGTGTGTGTGTGTGTGATTAGTTGATCCATATTATAGATTATTATCCATATCCATATGTGTTTGTGTGTGTATGTGTGCGTGTGTGTGTTTAGCCATATTATGAATTATTATCCATGAGTGTGTGTGTGTGAGGGTGTGCGTTTAAGTGTGTGTTTGTGTGTGATGTACTAATCTTTTGTTTGTTTGTGTGTGTTGTACTAATGTTGTAATGTGTGTGTGTGTGTGTGTGTGTGTGTGTTTAGTTGAGCCTTGTTATAAATTATTATCCACGTATGTGTGTGTGTATGTTTAGCCAAGGTCATTACAACTTTAACACCGCTTAGTTAATACCCTTACAAAATGAACTGTGAATGAATTAGTGATGCGTGTTATTGTTCTGTTGGTAGTGGTGATTTCCATATAAAGTAGATCTCTCTCTCTCTCTCCTCTCTCTCTCTCTCTCTCTCTCTCTCTCTCTCTCTCTCTCTCTCTCTCTCTCTCCTCTCTAGAAATGCGTGGAGAATAGAGAAGTGGAATATCTCTCTCTCTCTCTCCTCTCTCTCTCTCCTCTCTCTCTCTCTCTCTCTAGAAATACGTGGAGAATAGAGAAGTGGAAATTTCTCTCTCTCTCTCTCTCTTCTCTCTCTCTCTCTCTCTCTCTCTCTTCTCTCTCTCTCCTCTCTCTCTCCTCACTCTCTCTCTCTCTAGAAATGCGTGGAGAATAGAGAAAGTGGAATATCTCTCTCTCTCTCTCTCTTCTCTCTCTCTCTTCTCTCTCTCTCTCTCATCGTCTCTCTCTCTCTCTCTCTCTTCTCTCTCTCTCTCTAGAAATACGTGGAGAATAGAGAAGTGGAATTTCTCTCTCTCTCTCTCTCTCTCTCTCTCTCTCTCTCTCTCTCTCTCGTCTCTCTCTCTCTCTCTCTCTCTCTCTTTAGAAATGTGTGGAGGAGAGAGACGTGGACTTAATTATCTATGCTGAAATTGCTATTGAAAGGAAGCCTGATTTTCACATAAACTTCAAAGGTCCCTCTGAGAGTCTTGCCGTAGCATTCGTAATAAAATGATTCCACTGCGACCCACCCCCCCTCACACCCCCACACCCCCCCCCCACTCACCCACACACAGTCAAATTAATTAAGCAAAATAATTTAAATTCCTCGCAGATATTTTTTTATGCCGCGAGAACCCTGGAATCAATTCAGTATAATAGAAGAGGAAAGATGTACCTTGCACACTATTCACCTCCGGCGTCGATAGTATTGGAACCCAACAATGCCACCACATTAGTGAGGTCAAAAATGTAACCCTATGTCACATGATATTTTGACCCACGCCTGTGAACTTGTGCCTTGTATTGTTGCAGAGTTAAGATAGGTTAGGTTAGGTTAGGCTAGGATACGTTTGATTATGTTAGGTTAGGTTAAGTTAGGTGAAGTTAGTTTAGGTTAGGTTAGTTTAGGTTAGGATACGTTTGATTAGGTTAGGTTACGTTAGGTTAGGTTGGATTTTAAGTCAGGTTAGGCTGAGTTGGATAAGGTTAAGTTACGTTAGTTCAAATTAGATTTGGTTAGGCTCCGTTAGATTAGGTTAGGTTATATTATTTTAGTTTAAGTTAGGTTAGGGTGCGTCGGGTTAGGTTAAGTTACTTTAGTGTGGTATAAGTTAGGTTAGGTTAGATAAGGTTAAGTTTCACTAGTTTAAGATATGCTGCGTTAGGTTATGTTTCATTACGTTAGGTTAGGTTTCAATACGTTACACTAGGGTAAGTTATTTTTATTTTCTTATTTTGTTTCTGTTTCGTTTCTGTTTGCTCATTTTTCCTTCTGTGTTGCTTCTATTTCTCCACTTTTTCTTCTGTTTCATTTCTGTTTATTCCTATTTCACCCTGTTTTGCATTTATTTTCTCAACTTTTCCTTCAGTTTCATTTGTTTCCTTCTGTTTCACCCTGTTCTGCTTTAATTTTTCTTCACTCTTCCTTCAGTTTCATTTTGTTTTCGCTTGTGTTGCCTTCTGTTTACATCACTTTTTCTTCTATTTCATTTCTGTTTGTCCCTGTTGCCTTCTGTTTACTTCCACTTGACTCTGTTTGTTTGTTTGTCTTCCGTAAAGTTTATAAATATATTTTTTTTGGCCTGTGTTTTGTAGGACTCTGGAGCCTCCAATTCACCACAAACCACGGGGGGCAAACAGACTGAGCAGCCCATTATAGTAATCAGGCCAGTTTCGGAACAGTTGCCCCCGCCCCCCCCCCCCTCCCCCACCCCTCCAAAAAAAAATAAAAATAAAAATAAAATCGTGAGAAAAGTTTATGCCCTGAGGCTATAAAAGTTTGGCATCGCTTTAGAATTCTGGGTTGGTTGGTCGGTCAGAGAGAGAGAGAGAGAGAGTGAGTGAGTGTGTGTGTGTGGGTGGGGTGTATGAGAGAGAGAAAAGTGGGTGAGTGAGTGAGTGAGTGTGTGTGTATGAGAGAGAGAGAGAGAGAGAGAGAGAAATATGTGGGTGTATGCATGTGTGTATGAGAAAGAGAGAGAGTGTGTGTGTAGGCGTATATGTGTGTGTGTGTGTGTGAGGGAAAGAGAGATAGAGATATTTTCTATTATTATATATCAGGGCTAAACTATTAAATATTCAATCTAGTTATAGTGAGATAGATTTATGAACCAATAAAGAGTATATAATATGGCATCATAAATACACTATGTCGTATAAATCTCACACACACAAAAAAAAAGAGCTAAAGTCAATAATAAAAGAGATGATTTGTAATGAGAATCTTTAAGCTACATTAAAAAAAAAAAAAAAAAAAAAAAAAAAAAAAAAAAAAAACGGGAGGATATTGTATTTCCCCAAAAATATATCTGAAACTGTGATAAATGCTACAGTGTTTTATTTTATTTATATATTCATTTTTTTTTTTTTTTTTTCTGACCCTGGCCAAATTGGGAAGGTAATTTTATACTGTTCCTACTGAGTTTACACTACTTTATCCATTTATTTTTAAACGGCCTAAATTCGGTCATACACTTATAGTTTTAATTAATTTAGTGTGCATTACTTCATTTATGTTTATTTATACACTTCCTGTTATTTTAAATTCGATATATGCTACTTCGTTTGTGTATATTTTACTTTTGTTTCAATTTTTCAGGACGTGAGACGAGTACAGTAGAGGAGGCAGTATGTGGACTACCTCTTCGTAACCTTCCTATTCCTTGTTATAAGAGGATGTGTTAGAAGGACTTACTTACGTGAAGACACACACACACACACACACAAAACTACACAACATAACCCTCTACCGTAGTAAGTTTGTTTATGTCGTGCAGTTTCATTATTAGGTGATGGTCAGAAAGAGTTGCTGCTGGTTTGTATGGGTCTGGGTTCATGTTGAGTAGGTCCTCTTGGTGTTGTGATGATAATTGGTTCTGTGAGAGGTTGATATATACCTGTAGTGTGGGTCTCGGTAGCTTCAGTTTATCCCGTATATCCTGGAGAGATTAGCAGTGGTATTGTTGTTGTTCTTCATTCCTTATGGTGATGTTTGAGATGTTAGCCTCCACTCCTCTAAGGTGGTGATTTTGTTGATCATTCATCTAAGGTGATGTTTGAGATTATTATGTTCTCAATTCCTTTTGCTGATGTTTGAGAATGTGTCCCTAACTTTTACGATGTTGTTAGCCATTCCTCTTAACAATGTTTGCGTCGTTCTTTATTCATCTAAGGTGATGTTTGTAGTATATTTTCTTTTGGACAGATGAGGCTGAAAGCAATCGAGCATTCTCAAATAATTTAAGATTTTGGTGGATATGTTATACAAACTTTGCTTATTTTGGGTGATCGATTTAGTTATGTTTGTTCTCGTCTCGGTTTGTTTGTTTGTTTTTTTTACTTGCATGTGGCAGTTAAGTTTTATAGATTGCATTTCTTTTATTTAAGTGTCTGTCTTCACTTTCATAACTTTGGAATTAGTTCCAAATTAAGAACATCTCACTTGAAAACTCCAATTTCCTCAACTCTGAGTTTTCATTGCAATTCATGCAGTAATTATTCTTGTAGCAAACAGAGTTTTTATTATTTCAAACACCTGCCATTCCCTATTACATAAACATTTTACTCCCAGCATCAGGGTTGAACTTATCATCAGCCTTTTACTCTCAAAACTAGAGTAAGTTATTGAAGAAAGGCTTAGTGTATATAATGTTAAGGGGACTAACCAGTTTTTATTTTTGTTAATTCATTTCTAATCCAGTAGAGTACAGTCGGCGGCAGAAGTCGTGTCGCCTCACCTGCTTCACCAAAACATGCAGTGTTCATGGACTCGAGAAATGCGCACGTTTTCTACACCTAAAATCTCGAGTCAATGAACATCGCGTGCCTCGGAGTAGCAGGTGGTGACAGGACTCTTGCCGCCGACTGTACGTTACGGTGTGCTTGTATTTTCATATCAGTCTTTCGTATAGAAGTTAAGAATAATTGTCACAAGTATTCGTACACTTGGTCGATTCCTCAATTTTGAGGCAGATATATGAAAGCTTTACTGCACAATATCAAGTGAGGTTTATTTAATCACTGGGGAGAGACCATTAGTGCCTCTAAGATATTGAAGGACTAACCAGAGTGTAAGAATATCTTGTGGCCAACCATACATGTTGGGGATATAATTATGTAAACATTCAATTATAATCAGAACTTTATTTTAAACATTTGTACAAAGGAAAGACGTTTAAAATAAAACCATCATCCCGAATCTCCACTTAATATCTTCATAGATAGCAAGACAAAATAGTTTAGGAGCTCCTCCTGTATTGCTATCTCTGGAGAAGTCCCTTCCATACCCACCAAGTTTTTAGAAATTTTCAGCCCTGTTTTTGCAGCAGAGGTGTTCAGTCAAGATTAATGAGACAAGGAAATTGTAATAAATATACTTCGTCAAACTAAACAGACAATGTTCTCAACTGAGCACCTCTGCTGCAAAAGCAGAGCTGAAAAGTGAGATTAGCCAGTTCTTCAACAATACTAGATTTCTCTATACAGACACTAGAACCACATTCCCAACACGTGTATTATTTTTTTACCTCAACCTCGGCTGCCCCGAGATTATTGGGTGTCGCACCAGATGAGACAGTGGTGATGTTGGTACTGTAGATGACACCTTATTTATACGCGTCATCTGTGTCTGCGTAGCCAGGATAATTGACGAACAGCTGGATCCAGTTCACCTCTGAAATAAACCCAGACGTTTTCTCCTGGATTCGAACCCGGGCCCTTGACATTCTCAGCCCGTCTCTTTATCCACTCTGCCACCGCCTCCCCCCATTAATGTCAGGAACTCTCAATAAAAGTAGTCCAGTAAATTTGCAGTCAGTCCAATGAGGCTTAGTCAAAACTGGTTACCAACACTTTCACAAAAAATTCACTTCCCATTAGCACTGGCCCCATCCTACACTATTTCAAGGTCAATTGATCTTTCTAAGCCGGAGAGCAAAGCACTATGAGTGCCCTATTAGTCTCCTTCCAGAATTAACCACATTTCTTACATCACTATACCTCCAGTCCCTTTCATATAAAAAGTTCCATTTTTATACTAGCTACACCAAAGCCACATAACCTTGCCCACCTTATAACTACAGGTTCAGGATTTAGTTTACCCCTTGATATGGACCAGCAAGGTGGCCCGATTAAACGTGTCATTTAGGCTAAAGTGAGCATCTCCAAAACTATATGGACACCAACACCCTTTCCTAGATTACACTACACAATCTATCACGAGGGTTCTCTTGTTATGAAACTAACCGTCGACTGAATATAGTCAAAAGTGGACAACTTAAATATTTTTCTAACTATAGAGGCAAATAAATCAATGCCATTAAATCTCATTTACAATAACCAATACTTACCTTGAGAGACAGTAGAAGAGGCAGCAAGGGCAGACAGTCAATGGTCCACTTGAACTCTTGGGGTCAAAGACAAACATCAAGAAGTGATCCACCAAACAGGCACCGACACACCTGGACCTTCAGTGACAGTGTTGGTGTGCAGCCATCAAACTCATCACAACATCTGTAAACATTATACAAGTAGTAACAAAAAGTAGTTGGTTGTAATTATGCCAAGCTACGATAATCTATTTGAAAATCTTTATTATATACAAAAACCATCGAGCAAAGTTAACGAGAACCATTACAATGACTGGAGAATAGCTAAACATCTCTAGACTATAGAAGGCAGCCAATTACTTAAGCTAATTTTAAACAGACAATAACGAATCAGTCACCCAAACAGTTTATCACCTACACCGTGAAAAAAATGGGATTAAGGGACTGATCGTGTACGAGACGTGGTGGCTTCAAATTCCTCCCGACTGCGCCACAAAACAAACTCCTTTATTGTAAGTGGCTCGGTAATGTTTGAAGAACTAACTGCCAATTATCAGACTACAACGCGGAGATCTTGATATTCAACGTAGGAGTTTAACAGAGACTGAACAGATTTACCGCTATGTTAACCAGTTTTTTATTTACTTCCCAACGAGTTATGCTACTTAACACAGGTAAGGTACCGATGGGCAGAAATTGTCCACGATATTCAAAGTAAACTTTTCAATATACAGGTAGCTATTTTACTTTCAATCTTTGAGGATAGTTTGCATGGTGCGGAAATTATAGTATTCAATACAATTTTCACTATGCTTTGAGTTTTAAGACAAAGTAGTGCAATAGTTAACAGGACATCACTAAAAAACATCGAACGTACAGTTGGGAGCTGATGACTGGAGACCACCCGCTGCACCACCCTGTCGTGTCAAGGTGTACAACTTTTTCTGGCAACATTGATATGGTCACGGAACTTCGAGGGGTTCAATATGCAGTCGTTTCGAGACGTCGTCACTCAGGTACACTGAAACTCTCAGAAGCTCCATGATGATATCACTGTTGCCAGATATAAAATGCACCTTACCAATACAGGGTGGTGCAGCAGGTGCACCTAGAGTCATCAGCTCGCAACTGTACAGCCATGGCTGATAGTGCTGGACCAGGGTCCAAGGAGTGTTGGAGATCAACTAGACAGAGTTCGAACAAGTGAATTTTCCAAACCATTCTCAACGTTGAGAGAGGTTTAGAAGACTCACTTTTTCGAACTCTGTTCAGTTGCTCTCCAACACTCCTTGGACCCTGGTCCAGCACTATCAGCCATGGCTGTACATACCAGTGAACAAGAATATTCAAATAAAAAAGTAGTATGTTATTAAGATTACCGGTTTACACTATGAATTTAGGAATGTATAAATTTAACGAATAAAGTTTTAGCAGGAAACTAAGTCATTGCGAATGTAACTAGAGATTTTCAAACATTTGAAACCCTTTCAATGGAAAAGAACCCTGAATATATAATATTGCTTTAAATATATACTTACTGCTACAGTACTTCAAGTCAGGAAAACGTCGATCACAAAGTTTGTATAGAATTTCCCCAATTGTTGTAGAAGGACGAGGGTAAGAGATCGAGATTGCAAGAAAATATGTAGAAGCAGTGAAAGAATGACGAGATATTCGAATCATATGGTTACAAAGAATAGAGAACGATAAGAGACAACAAGTGAGACACCTGAAAAACACTGGTTCTAGGCGAGGTACCATGTTGCAAGAGTGACACTCAAATTTAAACGCTTACTAGGGTGGCAAAAAACTTGCGTACCCCAGGCAATAATTAACTATGAAGGGTCAGAAAGATGGGAAACTCAAACAAAGTGCAAAACAGTTAAACAAAAAAAAGGGCAAACTAAAATATGATTGGGACTTGGGACCAAAGATTAGATTAAAATACGAAAACAAACACAACTAGGGAAGCACGAATTATAGGAATGAAAACACCCAACAGGTTTCACCACTAACCAGCCGGTGGAAGAACAGCAACAACAACCAGGCTCATTTGTACAGTCCCACACCACAACCCCTAGTCCACCCAAGTCTCTGGACGACAGCCCACCCAAGCCATCACTAGGCCTCACATTTCGAACCAATGGAAGCTTTGGGTGGCCTGTCGTCCAGAAGCCGCCTACTCCAGATCACTGGCTTCGAATAAGGTGGACTAGGGATTGTGGCGAGATACTGTATCAGAGAATCTGTAGCACAAGGGTAACAAATATTAAGCAAAAGAGGACCAAAGAATTGAAAGTAATTGCTAAAGAGACGCCAAAATCGAGTACCGCCCACACCACCATAAGTAATACTCTTTCCACAGAGTAAAGAGCCTTAAACATGTGGGAAACTAAACGATTTGTAACACTTACCCCGAGAGAGACATTGCAGAATAGGCAGCAAGGGCAGACAGTCAATGGTCCACTTGAACTCTTGGGGTCAAAGACAAACATCAAGAAGTGATCCACCAAACAGCCACCGACACACCTGGACCTTCAGTGACAGTGTTGGTGTGCAGCCATCAAACTCATCACAACATCTGTAAACATTATACAAGTAGTAACAAAAAGTAGTTGGTTGTAATAATGCCAAGCTACGATAATCTATTTGAAAATCTTTATTATATACAAAAACCATTGAGCCAAGTTAACGAGAACCATTACAAATGACTCGAGAATAGCTAAACATATATCTCTTTCTATAGTTATTCATAAGTGGCAGGCAAATTGAGATCGTATGGCAGAATCTAAATAAAGCCTAGTAAAGAGCATTGTTCCCTGGGAAACTGAAGAATTTATATATGTAAAGTACACTTCAATTATATTCGCAAGAGTTCATTCATTACGAAATTCAGTAATGCAAACCTAAAGACATCCAAACTCCCGAGGTGTTTCAAGAGTACAGTCATAAGTTAAGGAGGAAGTTTAAAACTATTATTTTTGCTCTTTTTGTCCTGTTTCCTAGCATACTTTGGAGGAATCAAGGCACTCCAATTTACCAAAAAAGAATTACCACTTTAAAGATGACAGTTATCCTATGCTTCATTATATTTTACATGGCAATTATGTGCAGACTTGAGATTATTGGTTTTACGGTAAAATTTGTAAGGTATTAATAGTGAAACATACGTAAAACTTTAAGGGATCTAAAACTCATTCCAGTTTCAGTCAGAGTTAGATTTACCTGGAAGGCAGCCAATTACTTAAGCTAATTTTAAACAGACAATAACGAATCAGTCGCCCAAACAGTTTATCACCTACACCGTGAAAAAAATGGGATTAAGGGACTGATCGCGTACGAGACGTGGTGGCTTCAAATTCCTCCCGACTGCGCCACAAAACAAACTCCTTTATTGTAAGTGGCTCGGTAATGTTTGAAGAACTAACTGCCAATTATCAGACTACAACGCGGGGATCTTGATATTCAACGTAGGAGTTTAACAGAGACTGAACAGATTTACCGCTATATTAACCAGTGTTTATATTACTTCTCAACGAGGAACTAAACAGAGGGTAAGAGAGGCCAGCCAACATTAGGGACACCAATTTATAAGACCAACTAACATTAGTGATACCAATGTTATAAAAGATTATTTGAAAACTAAAGCCAATCTGAATTTGCGTAACCCTATAGGACAAGGAAGCACGTGATGAGGCGAGACAAAAACAAAAGAAATACGAGGAAAGGAGGGGTAGAGAAATATAGAAAAGGAAAGACAGATAAAAATAGAAGAAAATGAGACATAATATAAACATTTAAAATTTTTAAATTAAATAATACACTACAGGAGAAACAGCAAACATAAGAAGTGGAAGGAAAATCATAAAAAATATAAATTAGAATGAGAAGAAACCACTAAACACACAGTCAATTAAAACAAAACCAATGAAGAAGTGAAGAAACACGTCTTATAACTGAGAGTCCGTCAAATACTGACTCGCCTTTGAAAGTTTGAAGAAGATTTAGGGCTTTACGCCTATCGACTCATGGTGTTGGTCATTAAGGCAGTCAGTCAGTCTTGTTACATCAATATATCTTCCCCAAGCCTACAAGTTTGCTATCCTTGTTTTTACAGCCGGGTACCTACTTACTGCGTGCTAGGTGAACAGGGACATAGGGGGCTGCCAGTACTCACCTTTGGATACCACAACCAGACATCACCTCCCTTCATCAGTCACGTGACCCAGTGAACCAATGGCTACGCTCTCACAGTTGCCAGGTGTTGCTAGAAGAAATAATCCTCTGCTATAGAATAATAAACTCTAAATCGGGTATACTTATAATTAACTTTTACACAAACACGAAACATCAATTAAAGCAGAAATAAAGAAATGTGGAGTCCATGTAGGAAACAGACCTACAGTAGTTTGCACACACACACACACAGCTGACGGTGACACGCACAAACACACACACAGCTGACATGACACACACACAAACACCACACACACGCACACTTTTCCACAAACACACCCGTACACTCACATACTATCACATAACACACACACACACACATAGACTGTCCAGATCGTAGCCTTCATACAAACTTATAAATTGGAGGTTAGTGAGTCCTTCAAACATTGCCACGAAACACCACCACCTATTTTGAAGGAGTTGTTTCGTGGCATAGTCAGGAGGAATCATCAAAAGGAACCACCAAGTCTTATACACTGCACAAAATTATACGTATTTTATTGATTATTATTTTGTGTTCTCCAATATGATCATTAATTAAAGAGAATATCCCATTGGTTTTAAAAATTAAGGTTCAAGCCGAGCACTTCACAACCACCCACTTAAAGTACTGTGTGTGTTATAGGCATGGGTTGTGTGTGTGTGTGTTGTAGGCATGGGTTGTGTGTGTGTGTGTTGTAGGCATGGGTTGTGTGTGTGTGTGTGTGTGTGTTGTAGGCATGGGTTGTGTGTGTGTGTGTGTGTGTTGTAGGCATGGGTTGTGTGTGTTGTAAGCGTGGATTTTGCGTGTGTGTGTGTGTGTGTGTCAAACGCTACCAACAACAACAGACAGACAACCTCCTCCCTCCCATCTCCCAAGCACCTGTCCTAGCTATCTCATCTCCACTCCTAATCATTTCCCCTGTTATCACCTGGACCGAACCTTTACCCCTCTGATCTCATCCATCTTTCCCACACCTTGACCCCTCCACACACACGCCCCTGCTCACCTGAACTTTTCCCTGACCTGTCTTGACCTTTGCTGACCCTTCTCCCTCTACCTCCCCCGCACCTTCATATTTCAGGAAGGGGGAATGAAGGTGAAGGTGTATATGTGTGTGTGTGTAGGTGGGGGTGGTGTGTGTGTCTGTGTAGGAAATCTTAGAACCACAGTGATGAATGTATGTGGTGAGGAGGGTAAGACACACACATACACACACAACTTCTTCACCCTCTCACGCACAATTGCCTCTTCACACACACACACAAACTGATGACCCCCCAAAACGTTACTTTAAAAAATGCACCAACGATCTGAGAGAGAGAGAGAGAGAGAGAGAGAGAGAGAGAGAGAGGAGGGTGACAGTGGGATTGAGAAGGTGTAGATAAATGGGTGTTTGTTGTGACATTTGCACCCCTCTCCTCTCTGACACTCCCCTCCCTATACAGCCCTACTGAAATATATCCCACTCTCTGTCAACATCACCAACTCACCATCACCACCTTCATCACTTTCATCACCCTCACCTTCCCCACCTTCATCATCATCTCACCATCACCACCCTTATCACCCTCACCTTCAACACTTTCATCACCCTCAATTTCACCTTCATCACTTTCATCACCCTCACTTTCATCACCCTCACTTTCATCACTCTCACCTTCAGGGCCCAGGAGTTCGTTGTTACCTTTAAGGACCCTAGTGATGTAGTCAGATAATTGGAGGATAGTGAGTCCTTCAAACATTGCCAAGAAACAACACCTACATGAAAGGAGCTTATTTCGTGGAGTAGTCAGGAGGAACCAGGGGTGGAATCCAAAGAGATTGTTTAGCGACGCGTCGCTAATACCGATGTCGTTAATAACTAACTACACGCAGGCGTCGTTAACTTCACCCTGATCCAAGAAGCCTCTGCCCGCCTGTTGTTAGGAGCGCGGTAACTGGTACACGCCTCTGATTGGCTAGAGTCATCAATGACGTCATGGACACCTCGTAGCCAATCACGAAGCGTGTGACATGGCGCGTTTGTTTAAAAACCGCGATCAGCTGGCAGCTGTCAAAACAAGTGTCTTCGTATCGCTCTACTGAGTGTACTCGACTTTTTCATTTCAAACACAGCAGGTACGTCCACAGTTTTTATTTAGTATCTGAAAATAGTTTTTGGAGTCATACGAAATGTAAATAATGAAAAGGTTATGAAATGCTTATTGATTTTATGCACTCTTTGTATGGTAATTACATTAATCATTCAGTATACAGTACTTGGTTTTAGCATTTCATTAATTATTAACATACTTGTATTTTGTTTAAAACAATGATGTATAACACAGTACTGTATTTACAGTAGTGTACTGTGTTCTATTTTCGTAGCACTCTGTGCTCTGCCATCTAACTAATGCCCAATATTCTAACCCTGTTCCCACCTCCTGTCAGTGCTTATAGTGGTGAATCCATGATCCATTCCCTGAAGATCATTTAATAACATTGTTTATTCTGAACACACAGCAGAATACGTATTGTTGCCACACTTCCTCCATGCACAAGAGGACATTAGGGACATCCTAGAAGTGATGATGGAGTCAGCAGGAAGCCACAGCTGCTATTAGAGAAAGTGCAGCAGCACAGAGACAAGCAGCTGAAGCCATTATAGTGCTGGCTTCTATTGTAAGAGTGTTTATTGAGAAATAAGGAAAATAACTTTGGATCAGGATGTGTTGCATACAGTATGCTACTAATTTGGCTAGAAGCATACAGTGTTGTCATGGTAGGGAAGACAGTAATAGCATGCTCCTAGCTAAGTTAGGAGCATACTGTAAATAACACTGAACTGCATACAGTCACACATTCCAGCAACACAATAAACATTCTAAGATCCCATTGGAAAAACCATGTAATCGTAATGTAAAGATAACCGATAACACCAACTTAGGAAATAGATATACAGTATATATATAGTTTGGTGATTCTGCATGCCAATACTGTACCAATGTTACCAAACATTCTGTCACATGCCACATTAAAAAACATATAGCAAAACACCAACAGACACAGACATAATAAGTTGGTAAATAAATACACTAGTAACCAAGACATAATTTTATTTTTTTAAACCCCCTTTCGACCATAAAACTCCGGTATGATCTCGTCACGTGTCTGTCTATCCGTGCCACCACGATCACCAGCTCCAACTACATGGGCCTCAATAGGCATGTCCTCTTCTGGTAGATGCTGAAAAATGAAGGTATTAAGGGATTTTAGAAATCACTGAAAAACATTGATATATTAAGACAAACTTCAGGGTTGAAGCAGTGCAATTGCAGAGATTGCATTGTACAGTATTATAATAATTACTGTAATTGAAGTAATTACTGGTGTCTCATTGTACTTATATAGTAGGACAGTAAGGTAAGTTAATGCTACAATAAATACTAAGCCAGTGTATACTTACATTGTTAGGGTCAGGAATACTCCTACTGACACACCGGTTGTGCAGCAGGAGACAAGCACTTACAATCTTTGCAGATCTCAAAGGAGTGTACTGTAATTCTCCACCAAACCGATGAATACATCTGTTGGATACCATTTATTAGAGGGATATAAAAGGAAAATGTAACAGTGGATTTTATGGACCAATGTGAACAAAAAGTAATCATATGAAATACATTAATAAAGGTGAAATTTTCATTTTATTATAAAGTCAAAAGATTTAGAAACCTTGCCATTGATTGGAAACTCTTATGAAATTAGAATTGAGGTTTGGAGAGGGAGCAAATTATAACTATATACAGAGTTTGCTTGTGATTTGTTGAAACCGAAGGGATATTAAGAAGTCACTTCCTAACCTGAAGCAATTTTTCACAACTCCTAAGGTCAGCTCCACAATGACCCTTGTTCTTACAAGGGCCCTGTAGTAGAGTTCTTCTGCCTCATTTGTGGGATTGGTGACTGGGGTCATGAGAAAAGGCTCCAATGGGTACCCACTGTCACCTGCAAGACATTGTTACCAGAAAGATGAACTATTTATACATACTGTACATACATATATAACCATACATAAACTCATCTGGGAGGAATATGTATATCATACAGCCTTAGAACTGTACACTTGTTAAAACATCTCCTGATACCAACCTAGGAGTAAGTAGTCCCCAAAGTGCCTCTACTAAAGTGTTGCCTCAAGTTGCTGTTCCTTCAAATGTAGGCATCATAAGTGGATCCTGCAAAGTGACACATGTATTAAAGCATGTGGTTCTACTTCAAATGTTATGCCAAGAAGCCCTCACATATATATAATGATTTAATACACTTGGCAACCCTAGTGTCAATGGGAAGACTTTTTATATCAAACTTGATTTTTAAACAGATATAACCATGCAGGTTTTGGGAAATTTTTCATATACAAGGGTATGCAATAATATAGACCATACACTAAACAGTATCTTACACAAAATTTCTTATTTACACACATTATTTAAATCTAGGTACATGAAATACAGTACAGTACCTGGAAATCTGGCAGAATAATTGATGATCAAGCCATTTCCATCACAAATAACTTGAAAGTTTAGTTAATTTAATCTTTTTCTATTGACGTACAGTACATGGCCTCATCAATACTTGGAGCCTTGATGGCAACGTGTGTACCTGCATACATAGCATAAACATTAATATATTGTGTAACAATAGGATCAATTTTATCTGTCTGCCTCATACTCTAAACAAAGGAATGACATAGTATATACAGGACTGTATACAGGTACAGTATTATATAAGCCAAACCAATATAATTCCTCAAGAGGAAAGTACACAAGGCAAAAAAACTGTTACCTCTCTTACACCTTGTATGTTGTAGAGCCAAGAATCACAACAATGTTGGTGGGGGGAGACTGATCATTTATTATGAAGCATGTCTCTATATGATTGGGTTCTAACAACAAGGAAAACAACTAGCATTATGGATTTCATCAATAAAACTATGAAGCTTACCATCTATAGCTTCAATTACTCGTGGGAAGTTGGTGACCCTGCTGAAGGCTTGGGCAGATGTTTACAACTGTTGTGGTGTTGATGGCATATTAATTTCCTCAGCAGCCTTGGTACTCATGATGTTTGTTATTCTGGTGAATATTCTGCTGATGCTTGCTTGTGTTGGACCTGAAATAATCGTTATTTATTCAATATGTATATTTGTTGCATGAGAAAAAATATTATAGTATTGTTTGGCTAGGTTTTTAAACTGTAATAATACAATTTGTGTTAAAATTACTTGACTGCAACACTATGCTGCCTAGAAAACCATGTACAATATTTAATTGTAATAGAGTAGTGAAGAAATTTAAATATTATAGTGGGTTGTTTATGCAGTCCAAACATTGTTCACAAAATATTTTATTTATGCAAAAAGTACAGTATGATACAGCACTGTATATATGCAGCTCCTGTTACTTTGGCCACTATTAGGACAAACTGTATCAGAAAACATACTGCATCATGCTTACAGTTATTAATGACAAGATAAGCAATAATGAAAACAGGTTACAAAGTACAATAGAGCCATTTTGTATTCAACCAATTTTTCTCATGTGTTTCAAGACCTTTATTATGATATGATATGCTTATCTTATAGGGTACTTGCTTATGTAAATTGCTGATATTCTTTATCCTTGAAAAGGTATGGCACAAACAATGCATCTTTGAGCATCAAGTCTAAATAAATCTTAGTATAATGGACAAATTGAAATACAGTATTTAGAATAAAAAAACATATTTTATTGGTTATACTTAATTAATTTATATATTTCATATACAGTACAGTATATATATATATTAATATTTTTTACTTGATTTGATATATACATAAATTATGTTAAGGAAATCTGAGGATAATACACTGAGAAGATATCTATAGATAGGCTACAGTAAATTAGGGAGGAGTAACCACTAGCCTAACTTTTAAAACTAAAAATAAAATAAAATAATACGCATTATATTTTACTCACCTCTTGTGTCTCCAATTAACATGGTGAAAGGAGCCACTGGCATACACTCTCAAGGCAATCAATAGGTGGGTATGTGGCAGTATGGGATTTCCTCGCCTTGTTCTTCTCCTCAGCAGGGGTGAGAACTCATCAATGAGCTGCGTCAGCTCATGCCGAGGAAAGTGGTAGTGCCTTATCAGCTCGTTGTCATTGAGAGCTAGAGGGTCCAGACTGTCTCGAAAGCACCTCTCTCTCCTTAGAGCCCTTGCTGCCATGTCAGCCAACACGTAGTCCATGGTGAAGTAGCCTCAGTCCGCTGACTGGCAGTGTGAGACCAGTCACCGATGTACAGTACAAGCAGTACTTGAAATGTTGTCTAGCATGCTTTTTGCGTGTTTAACGGCACTTTGTTTACATCTTGCCGTCTTTAAATATATATTGATATCAATTTCCACTGTAATCAATGAGAAATATTCACTAAATATGATGATATCTGAGCCCATATGGTGCACGTCGTTAACTTCTACCAGCTTTTACTACACCTCCCGAGGTGTTGTTATTAACGACGTCGCTAACGCGCCCGTGACGTCATCATTTTGCTTCTTGGATCGCGTCGGTAGTGGCCGACGTCGCTAACTCGAGTTACCGACGTTGTTAAGTTTCTTGGATCCGGCCCCAGAAGCCACCAGGTCTCATACACGATCACTGGGTCTCTTAACAGGGTCCCATACCTACTTTCCTTTGTCCCATAATGTATAGTTTTTCTTTTTTGTTTAGTCTTTTCCCATTACTTTTTGTTACCACCTTTCATTAACATGGTCCCATACCTTCTGCCTTTCCTTTTGTCTCATATGATAGGGTACTGTAATATAATTATAGCATTTCCTTGTTTTTTAGTCATTCGTCATTATTTCCCTGTACGTAACTTTTTTTTTCTCACTCCTATGTTTGCCTCAGTGCCACAATATTTACCCACAAGAAATTCTGTTAATAATCACTTGCTCATTACATTTTCTACTAAAGTATACAATTATGATTAATCATATATATATCATTTTTTTACTAGTATCTAACACATTAATTTTGGTGTAGTAGTTTTTGTATCTGGTGGTGCCGTGTGCAGTGCTTCGAGTCAGGATAATTATTAATGTAAAATGTTTCGGGGTTTCATAGCTCAGAGAAATGGGGAAGGTGAAGCAGCAGCCTACAGTTTCCTCAGTCGTGATCTGAATAATCGACACCGTACATCACTTTTTTTTCAAGTTTTTTTCCAAGCCCCAACCAACACTCTGAGGAACGTTACCGCTAAGCACCATGAATTTAATTGATACATGGTAGGAAAGTATTAAGAGTAAATATATGTATACAATTGCAGTAATATCATGAAAGAAAACAAATAGAACATTAATAATAATATGAAATAATATGTACCGCGACGGTACAGTCGCGGTCAGAAGTTGTGTCCCGATTCTTTGACATGATAAATCGCAATCAGACGAGTTCGATGGTTCAAACAACGGTGCACCTTACACTACTCTTCACACACCATACCGTTGTTCGAACCTTCCAACTTCGCCTGGTTGTGAATCATCGTTCCAGGGGATCGGGACACAACTTCTGACCGCGAGTGTACAGTGGGTGGAAAAAGATCCGCGGCATCACCCCCACTAACACGAGCCCCTGAACACCGTGGGTCCCATCAGGGCAGGTGAGGCTACATTACTCCCGCCGCCCACTGTACACTACCTTGTATATACATATACACATACTAGCTGGGGTACCCGACTTCGCTCGGGTTTATATAAAACTGATGGCAAGTATTAATACATGAAATAATGATCAATAACATTCAGTTGACATTGCAATTAGAAAAATGAAATAATAAAGAGTACACTATTTATACAAATAAAATTCACGTCCGCTGACTTGCATATTGTTAACATAAATCACAGTTCTTGGTGTCCTTATATTGGAAGTCTGCACTTACCTCTGATTACGGTGTTAATATTTCCGGGTAGACGATGTTTGTTGTTTTACCCTCTGGTGCATGGAAGTAAATGTGTTGTGGCGATCCGACTCTTGAGCAGCCGACATAGAGTTGGCTGTGGGAGAAGCATACCCATTCCAAACTCACACCTGCAGTTTTAAGTGACTGACCCTGTGCTTTGTTGATGGTCATTGTAAAGCTGACTCTAACAGGGAACTGCAGCCGCTTAAACTGAAATGGTGTGTCTGATGGAATAGTTGGGCTCATTTAGGTATACGTTTATGAGCATTTTGCTCATTATGCTCATTTGCTCATTGAAGATGACGTTTGAGCACAATACCAAGTCCATTTTCTTCTTTGGGTAACAATACATCTTTGTACCAAGTTGTATGTCATTGCCAGCACGGTTTGTGGACCTTTTTTGCCCATTTTTGGCAATTTTGAGCTCATTATGCTCATTTGCACATTGAAGATGATGTTTAAGCACAACGACACCTAGGCTGACCTAGCCCATGTTCTTACTCGGGTAACAATACCCCTCTGTGCCAAGTTTCAGGCCATTCCGTCCAGCAGTATTGGCGGCCATAGCCGGACAGACAGACACACACACCCACAGACAGGCAAACAAAACTCTACTTTATGTCTTTTCAGCTTGAAGGCCCGAGACTCACTGAATTTCCCTGTACATTACATTTGGCGAGCGTCTTTAGCTGCTCGAACGGAAAAAATCCTTTGAGCTTCTATTCGAGCGGTACATTTGACGCGCGATTTTAGCAGCTCGAACGGAAAATTTCCGTTCGACCTCTTCTTTATGGTTTTAACCTATAAATAGAATATTTGACATTTTAACGTAATTTTTATACGTCAAGTCACGTCATGTTACGTCATAAAAACTGTTGCCGGTGGTGCTGATTCAGAATATATAGTTTTGGAAGTGTAACCGGGTTTTTTTAGCAGATTTATATTTAGCAGATTTACATTGCTAGGGGCTGAGAAACTCGGGAAATATATTGAGAATATTCTCTCAATAATTAATTAGTCACACATATCATGATACATTAGGTGAGAGTGTCTAAAGTGGTCAATTGAGGGACAATACATGACGTAATGTCTGAGTGTGCGAGAATTGGCAGCTTGACAGAGTTTGCACATGGTCTGGTCAGTGGTGGGCCGCCCAGCAACCTCCCCCATGTAGCGGTATTCCATACGGATGCGACCAACGCCTACATCACAGTAGCGAGTGAGGGTGGGACTCCTACTATACAGGTGTCCCACTGCACGGTACCAGTCGTAGTGAGGGTGGGACTCCTACTATACAGGTGTCCCACTGCACGGTACCAGTCGTAGTGAGGGTGGGACTCCTACCATACAGGTGTCCCACTGCACGGTACCAGTCATAGTGAGGGTGGGACTCCTACTATACAGGTGTCCCACTGCACGATACCAGTCGTAGTGAGGGTTGGAGAAACAGTCAAGTCGTTCAGCGTCAGTACGGAGTTCCAAGTCCTATCGTCTTTCATCACGCGGAATTCTTCTAACTAAACTTCTGAAGACTGGGAGGTGTACAGGAGGTTGAGGCAGGTGGCAGGCAGTTCTTGGCAAGTGCATGACACTAGTATTTCAGTGTAGTTTAGCTTCCAAGTTTTACATTTTCTTAGTCGTGCAGCATTGTAATGTCCAAGAAAACGTAAAATTATGAATGGGTCACTTGCTCTTTTTGTCCTGCCTACTCCTATTAGTTTCCCACCATGTAGCAAATAACGTAAAATAAAATACCACACTATAAAAGGAGATTATTCAACAATATAATATCCACGGGCTCGGAAGGAGGAAATTACTCATCAGTAAAAAATTAATCGATTACACGAGCACTGATAAGTATACAGCTTTGGTTGAAGTTTTGAACAGTCCAATTCACAAAGGAAATAATTCCAATGGGGATATTATTGTGCATTTACTTACCGTCTCTAGGTATTCGAAGCACACCTGGATATCTATTAGTGCTCGTGACTGTACATACATTGCCCCAACCAAAATATATTCGGCACACTTATAGTATGAAACATTATGCCACACTACACGATGCATTCTGAACTAACCACGTATTCACACAGTTTAATCCAGTGATCATTGTGTGGTGTATCAGAGCATGGGAGGGAGGGTGTACATTTTTTGAGGGCCTGTGTGTGTGTGTGTGACTGTGTGTGTGTGACGGCTTGTGTGTGTGTAAGCCATTCACAACACACCTTCTATCTAGCCGCTTCACCCTTACAAGTAGAGATAAACCTAACCCACTCAAATCAACCACTTAACGTAGGTAGATCAAGAGTCAGTCAGTCAGTCAGTTATCGCGCGGAGTTTGTCTTGAAGACGTGGTGTGCTCTGCGGTGTGTAATTTTGTGTGTGTGTGTGTGTGTGTGTGTGTGTGTAGAGGGGTGTGTGTGCTCTGCGGGGTGTGTGTTTGTGTGTAAAGGAGGTGGTGTGCTCTACGGTGTGTTAATTTGTGTGTTTGTGTGTGTGTGTGCGTGTGTGTAGAAAGGGTTGTGTGTTAGTGTGTAGAGGGAGTGGTGTGTGTGTGTGTGTGTTTGTTGAGGTGAGGCAGGAGTTTACAGAGGTGATGTGTGATGTGATAATGACATGAATAACATTGTAATAACACTGAATAATGAAACGAATTTATTTTAGAGATGTATTGGTGTTGTCTAATGTGACTAAAGATGAATGAACAGTTTTGTTTGTCCGTTTGTGTGTGTTTGTATGGTTGTGGTTGTATATAATAATAATCAGTATAATCATTTACCTATGTCTATGGTTGTATATATAACCTGCGTGTGTGGTTATGGTTGAATACATTAATCATTTAACTATGTATATGGTTGTGGTTGTATATAGATTCATTTAACTATGTATATGGTTGTGGTTGTATATAGATTCATTTAACTATGTGTATGGTTGTGGTTGTATATAGATTCATTTACCTTTTTGTCATTTTTTTTTCATTTATCATCATTACGGCAGATAGGTGACTTTTCCTACTCCCTGCTCACCTCTCCTGCTACAACTGCGTCCCCCTGCTGACAACCCCAACAACCACAACCCACCAAACACTCACCATGAGACTTGTCCTCATACTGCTGCTGTTGGGTGAGTATTCTAAAAAAAAAAAAAAAAAAAAAAAAAAAAAACATATAAACCAACTAACTAACTCTCTCTTTCTTCTTCTTATTATTATTATTATCAATATAATTATTTTTATTAGTTGTAGTAGTAGTAGTACTACTACTACTACTACTAGTAGTAGTAGTAGTAGTGATAATGATTTTTCTTTTGTTACTGTTATTGTTATTAATATTATTATTATTATTATTATTATTATTATTATTATTATTATTATTATTATTATTATTATTATAATTGCAGGCCTGAGTGTTCCAGCAGTCAGAGGATTTTTCAGCTGGGATGACATACTCAGCTACAGCAACGCCTCTACCAACACCAACACCAACACCAACACCAACACTCACAACCACCACCATCACAGCCACACCCCCAGCCACACCCACAGCCACACCAGGGACCAACCACAACACACCCCTAACCACAGCCACAGCCACACCCACAGCCACACCAGGGACCAACCACAACACACCCCTAGCCACAGCCACAGCCACAGCCCCAGCCACACTAGGGACCAACCACAACACACCCCTAGCCACAGCCACAGCCACAGCCCCAGCCACACTAGGGACCAACCACAACACACCCCTAACCACAGCCACAGCCACAGCCCCAGCCACACTAGGGACCAACTACAACACACCCCTAACCACAGCCACAGCCACAGCCCCAGCCATACCAGGGACCAACCACAACACACCCCTAACCACAGCCACAGCCACAGCCCCAGCCACAGCCACAGCCATACCAAGGACCGACCACATCACCACCACAACCACAACGGGGACCAAAAGGACCAGATTCATGACCAAAAAATCCAGGACCAAAGCCACGATCACCACACCAGCCCAGAACCCCACATGAGGGACCACAGCGAAACCCCCCAGGACCGAACACAAGACCACCACCAGGACACAGAGGACCACCATTCCCACCACCACCACCATACCCAGAGACCCGTTCAAACCCAAGACCCAAGAATACGACAAGACCACACAAGTCCAGTTTATCACCACAAACACACACACAGGAAGCTGATGTACGGGGACTCAACCCACCGCCACCACGACCATATCCACAGACACACACAAAACCCCAATTATCACCGAGAGGGACATGACGAAGGGGAGGAGTACAGGAGCTTCAGATTACCTTACCCCAATCACCATCATCACCAACAACAACAACACGACCATCACCGACGACAGATGCAAGGCGATCATCACAACACACAACAGCACAACGACTACTATGGCACAAACTTGTACGACCACTTTGACCATTTGCCTCACGTCCACGGCCACCACTACTACGACCCCATACACACGCATGGCGACACCCACTACCACCACAGCCACGAGCACGACCCCACACACCATCACGACCACGGACAGACTACTCCCCCAAGAAGCTCCTACGAACAACACACCCACGACGGCCACCACGCATACCATCACCACGACCCCAATGTATTCCAAGGTGACCACGACCATCACCACGACCCCAACACAGTTCAAAGTAACCACGTACCCCACGAACACCATTCCCATTCCAACTACAAACCAGATGACCACAGCCACGACCACACGACCACCCATGACAACAACCAGGGCTCACAACGGCTGAAGAAGGGTTGCAGTCACGATCTCGTCTGCCCAATGCTGTACACCCCTATAGGAGACCGCTGCATCGCAATCTTCAGTATGTCTAGGGTGAGGAAGGATAGGACTCGTCTGGACAATAATCGACTTCTCTTTTCTCCCTGTGGACAATCTATTCGGGCGTTTGGGGTCACTTTAGACATGAACCTGTTGCTTTTTTAAGGTCCTTTGTATGTCTAAGGTGAGGATGGGACCCGTTTGAACATTAATCTACATCTCTTTTCTCCCTGTTGACAATCTGTTAGAGGTTTGGGATCACTTCGGACATTAACCCGTTACTGTTGAAGATCCTTTGTATTCCATAGTTATCGCTTTGTACTTCTCTGTACAGTAGTGCCCAATAGTCCAACAACATCTTCGAATGAAACGGTCTAATGTAAATATGTGAAACTTTTGCTGTTGGTCTTTGAAATATTGGTTTATAAGATTCACTCACATGGCTCACAATCATTCAGGACTTTTGATCGTGACTGTACATTGTTCCCCACCAGTACAGTATCTCTTATCACCACCGCCACCAGTGTTATCAGCTCCTTGTAATTTGTAGTAACTTTTTATTCTTCAAACGCAAACGTGGGTGGCGTTTATCATGTTATTTTGAGTTTGGATTAAGAGAAGTCATCTATCTGGTCGAATTGGAAGGCTACTGATTCCTCCAAACTTTGCCAGGAAACAGAATCCCTCCGTACGGGACTAGGGGATGTGTTTCATAGCAGAGTTTGGAGGGCTAATTAAGCTCCAGTTCGCCCACGACGGTTTAATACCCTTCAAAAAAAAATTGGAGTATAATTCGTAGACGCCACTCGTGCGTTAATCCAGCATATGAACGTTGTTATCAGTTGCACTATCAGGCGACCTTCCCCTCATACCGACAGTGTGAGATAAGCCTTACACTACACAGAGCAGCCAATGTCCTCTGTCTTTGGGATGATGATGATGATGAAAGGAGGTAGTTGTGTTGTCTGTCTCCCCAAGATAATACTGGAGTGAGTGCTTTCATTGATGTGGAGAGGGACCGTGATAAGACTTCAATATTGGCTACCGCGTTGTATGTATGTACAGGCTGTGGCAAATGTCTCAATGCATTAACAAACCCAGTGATATTCATAGACTCAAGAATGTTAGGTGTACAAAACGTGTATATTTCTACCAACATTATTATGGCCCCAACACCTCCTCCACCACATCACCCTCTCACATTACAAGCACATATCCTCATATAGTGTACAGTTGACAGCCCTTTTAACTGGTACATGAGAAGAGGACTGACTTGGAATAGAAAAATGTCCACCTACACTACCCCCACCCATGCCACCTCCACCCACACTACTGTACCTTTCCCCACACCACACCACCTCCACCCACACCACCTCCACCCACACCACCTCCACCCACACCACCTACACCCACACCACCTCCACCCACACCATCTCCACCCACACCACCTACACCCACACCACCTCCACCCACACCACCTCCACCCACACCACCTACACCCACACCACCTCCACCCACACCACCTCCACCCACACCACCTCCACCCACACCACCTACACCCACACCACCTCCACCCACACCACCTACACCCACACCACCTCCACCCACACTACACCACCTCCACCCACACTACTCCACCTCCACCCACACTACTCCACCTCCACCCACAGGTCTCGTGGTCCACAGCTCGTGAGTTCTGTAACAGCATCTACGGTGACCTCGTGACCTTCACCTCCATTCAGCAGTTCCTTGACCTGACCTCCTACCTCCAGGACTCAGGTAGGATATACTCGACCTTCTCTCCACCTCTGACTCCTTCTCTACCTAACCTAACCTAATCTCAAATAACCTAACCTAACCTAATCTCAAATAACCTAACCTAACCTAATCTCAAATAACCTAACCTAACCTAACCTAATCTCAAATACCATAACCTAATGTACACAATTACTACATTCACTCCATTCTTTCACCATCACCATTGGCTGACCCCCTTCTCCCATTCCCCCCCCTCCTCCTACAGATATGGTAGTGGACCTGTGGGTGGGGGGGCAGAAGGACACTGAGGGCACGTGGGTTTGGATCGACGGCTCTAAAATGCCCCGGGGGACGCCTTACTGGACTCTCAGGTCAGTCCTATGTAATCAAGGAACCCCGTGATGTATAGTCAGAAAATTGGAGGTTAGTGAGTCCTTCAAATACTGCCACGAAACACTAACTATATGGAAGGTGCTTGTTTCGTGGCATAGTCAGGAGGAATCAGAAGCATCCCCAAGTTTCATACACGATCACAGGGTCCTTATTAAGGGGATAGTTCAGTGTTGGTAAATCTGGAGTAACTGATTCCTGCAAACTATTCCAAGCAACAGGGGACCATTATTTTTGTCCATCTACTCCTGTTTCCTGACATATTTTGGAGGAATCAAAGAACTCCAATGTACCAAAAGTGTATTATCCCCTTAAATGTGTCCCATACATTGTTACGAGAACCTTTATCCCAAGAGTTACATCATAATATTCACTGTTACCAGAACCTTTAACCCAAGAATATGATATTTTCAGGCATGATTTTGATAATGAAGGAAACATGCTCCAGGCTCCTGATACTTCATACACTGCAAGAAATGACCTGTGAGTACAAAGAATAATACCAATAACAACAACAACAACAACATCAATAATAATAATAATAATAATAATAATAATAATAATAACAATAACAACAATAACAATAACAACAATAATAATAATAAAAATAACATTATGGCACTCTATTGAAATATGAATAATAAAGTAAGTAAGTAAGTGTGTGTGTGTGTGTGTGTGTGTGTGTGTGTGTGTGTGTGTGTGTGTGTGTGTGTGTGTTATACATTATTTTAAAGCAAGGTTGGAGAGAGGAAATAAATCACAAATTACAAATAAATCACAAATATCACATAATCACATAATTCTTGCCTTCAGATGTGCTTCCATGAACTACAAATACAAGTACTACCTGAAAGATGAAAGTTGTATCGGGTATCGCAGTGCAGCCTGTGTATTGAAGGAGAACGTGACATTTGTGTTTGTGGAAGGCGACCAAAAACAACAACACCCTGACGACAACAACAACAACAACGACTACTACTACCCAGCCTTCACTACCACGGTCTGTTTGTTTGTTTGTTTGTTTTTTATGTGTATGTGAATTTGGTGTTTAATGATGATGATACTAATGATGATTTAATGATAATAATAATCCCTAATATCTCTCTCTCTCTCTCTCTCTCTCTCTCTCTCTCTCTCTCTCTCTCTCTCTCTCTCTCTCTCTCTCTCTACATAAAGCCAAGACCCTTAAACCATCAGTATCCTTCGTATAATAATAATAATAATAATAATAATAATAATAATAATAATAATAATAATCCCTGGTTTCCTATCGATAACCAGCTTTGACTCTTTATCTTCGAGTATCCCATCCCTAGTAAAATAATAATAATAATAAATAATAATAATAATAATAATAATCCTAGTTTCCTCTCAATAAACCAGCTTTGACTCTTTACTCTTCAGTATCCTAATAATAATAATAATAATAATAATACCCTCTGACTTCTTGCCATCAGTCTGCATCTACCCCCGAGCCAACACCCACCACAACACCAGCTGGCCCCAATGAAGCCTCAGTGGAATCGAGTGAGGAGGAGAAAGAGGAGGAAGAGAAGGAGGAGAAGGAGAAAGAGGAGGAGAACGAGAAAGAGGAGGAGAAGGAGGAGGAGAAGGAGACAGAGGGCTCAGGATCCTTTATGAGTGGTAGTGGTGATGGTGCTTTTGCTGATGATGATAATGATGATGATGATACTGATTGGTTTGGGTTTTAGAGAACTTTTCATTGATGGACAGGAAAAGACAGTATAATGTTATTGGTCACTCATATTTTATTAATTAAGTGGGGTGCTATATACTCTTGGTACAGTCGGCCTCAGGAGTTCGTATACACCACTGTGACATCAAGGGTTCGTAACAACTAAAAATTTTACTATATCATTTTCCCAACACCAAATATTTCTAGTAATTTTATATGGCTCATACTTGAATCAGTCAGCAGAACAATGCCTACAGTAAGTGCAGAAAAAAGACCCCCTTTAACCAATGCCCTGTGTACGAATTCCTGAGGCCGACTGTACATTTATTTGAGCACCTCGATTCCTCAAAGGACACACAGATGATGGTGTCCTGTTGCTTGGAATAGCTTGGAGAAATCAGTTGCTCCAGATTTACCAACACTGTACTATTACCCCCTTAATTAAGTATTAGTGAGTTGCATGGTGTTGTGTGAGGCATACTGATTTGAAGAGGAAAGATGACCACCCTTATAGAACTGAAGGACGAATGAGAAGGTGATAAAGAAGTGAGACAGTAACCACGAAGGAAACAGAAAGAGAGAAAACAAAAGGAGAGGAAACAGAAGGAGCGGAAACAGAAGAAGAAATAAAAAGAGAGGAAGCAGGAGAGGAAACAGAAAGAGTGAAAACAGAAGGAGAGGAAACAGAATGAGAAGAAACAGAATGAGAGCAAACAGAAAGAGAGAAAACACGAGAGAAAACAGAATGAGAGGAAACAGAAGGAAAAGAAACAGAAGGATGAAGGAAGAACGACGCCCTATGCCTGCCTGGAAGACCGTGTAGGGCGAGGGAGAAGGTGATAGAGAAGTGGGACAGTATAATTATAAGCACGAAGGAAACAAACAGAAAGAAAAGAAGGTGTGACAGTGTAAATTATTTGGTCGGTTGGTTAAGCAAAAAATATATTAGGTAAGTAAACACACGCTAGAAATATATCACTACCTAGCTACATTGTCACAGAATTAAAGTAAAAACAATTAATTAGACAGGGAAATTATTTAGACAAGGAAATTGATCAGACAGGGATTGACACGCCGGGTTTTTGTTTAGTGAAGGACAGTAAAACAAAGAATCATATCATGTTTTATTATTTCCATGATTATAGTGTTGGTGGGAGAGGGAGAAGGATGGGATGGTGGGAGGGGCAGTGGGATGGGATAGGGGGAGGGGAAGTGGGAGAGGGAATGGGGAAGTGGGATGGGATGGGAGAGGGAAAGGGAGAAGGGGTAGTGGGAAAGGGAGAAGGGGTAGTGGGAGAGGGAGAGGGAGAAGGGGTAGTGGGAAAGGGAGAGGGAGAAGGGGTAGTGGGAAAGGGAGAAGGGGTAGTGGGAGAGGGAGAGGGAGAAGGGGTAGTGGGAAAGGGAGAGGGAGAAGGGGTAGTGGGAGAGGGAAAGGGAGAGGGAAAGGGAGAAGGGGTAGTGGGAGAGGGAAAGGGAGAAGGGGTAGTGGGAAAGGGAGAGGGAGAAGGGGTAGTGGGAGAGGGAGAAGGATGGGATAGAGGGAGGGATAATGGGAGAGGTATTGGTTTAGTGAGAGGTTTTTTTACGCCTCTCAAGTTTTATTTATGATAATCTTACCTAATATATTTACATCACCTACAATACATATATATATATATATATAAACAACTATATTATCACCTACAAATAATAATTATATACACATCATATTCAAATTTCCAGCTGGTCTACTGAATTACGAGAGATGATTTATTTTGGAGGCAATGCTGTGGTTGGGTTCTGTTTTGATTTTTCATTCTCTTCCTTTCCTTTCCTTTCTTTTCCTTTGTTTTTTCATTCCTTTCTTTTCCTTTGTTTTTTCATTCCTTTCCTTTCCTTTGTTTTGTTTTTTTCATTCCTTTCCTTTCCTTTCCTTTCCTTTCCTTTTTTTCATTCCTTTCCTTTCCTCCGTGGTTAAGGTGAGATTCACTTGTTGGTGGATTGGAGGGATGGTGACTCCTCCAAACTATGCCACGAAACAGATCCCCTAGTATCATACATTGATGGCGTCTGTTGCCTGTCATACTTTGGAGGAATCAGTAGCCCTCAAATAACCCAACAACATGAGAATCTCCCGTTAACAGACGAAGTGAATTTCGGATGCATTATCTGTTTTTGTTTTTCTTTTTCCAGCATGCACGTTCGTTTTTACAGTCAAGAGCAAAAGTCCTGCATCAGACGAATGAATCCGAGCCAACTGAATTAATATTGCAAACCAAATTCATACATACATACAGCAAAACACAACAGTTGCAGTTCGTATCATTCCTCTATTGCACGTGACTGTACAGACAAGCATATCACGAGTTATTCTCACATTCCAAAATTTTATCTCGCGACTGAGTGGGCCTGGTAGAATTCTGACAGACAAAAATAATAATAATAATAATACACACACGTACAGTTGCGAACACATGAAAGACACACACTTCAAATAGAGGACCCCTTATCAAGCATAAGACAAGACAAGGCCTCTGTACTATCAAAGACAAAACTCGTGTCGTAAAAATTGGTGAAAATATAATATGGTACAGATCTATAACCAAACAGGGAACGAACATTATTGTGGTGGGGCTTTCATTAAGTTTCACGAGTTATATTAAGGGGGTGCGGGAGTAGGGGACAGGCTTGGGGGGGGGGGACTGGAGGGGTGCAGGAATAGGGGGACAGGCTTGGGGTGGGTAGAAAGCCTGTAACCCATTCCCTCACACACACACACACCCAAGCCTGTCCCCCTACTCCCGCACCCCCCAAAACCCCACCGACCCACCTAAAACCCACTGCACCCCCCTAAATCCCCCCAAGCCTGTCCTCCTATTCCCGCACCCCCTTAAATAATTGAACAAGATTGCGACACGACTTTTGTCTTTGATAGGACACAGCCTTCCATCCTTCCCTATGTTCAATGAGGGGCCCCGTTTCTGGTGTGTCTGTTTCATATGTCCCCAACTGTACAACCTAAGTGCAAAATCTGGCAGTCAGTCTCTTGGTAACTTTTGGTAACTCACACAATCACAGTCAATAGCATTATAATTATGTACACTCGCAATCCAAAATTTGTATCCAGGTCTTGTTGAAGTTTCGAATCATGTGACATACTAGTGAACCAATTACAATGCTTATCCTGTTTCATAATTGCTTGAGTTCGCTTAAAACTCGAGATCAGGCTATTCGAAGCAAGACTGGATACATATTTTGGATTGTGAGTGTACAGTACTTGGCTTACGCAATTAGATATCATTTTAAGGGTATTCATATATCATTATCTTGGGCGAAATGGAAGGTTACCGATTCCTCCAAACTATGTCAGGAAAAAACAGACTATACCTCAGAAGAATACGAGTAGGGGGATCTGTTTTGATGGTATTGTTTGGAGGAATCAGCTGCCCTCGAATCCACTCAAAGTATACATGTTGGTGAATTGGAAGGTCTCTGATTCCTCCTAACTATGCCAGAAAATAGACTCCTTCAGTGGTACTCACAGGGGATCTGTTTCGTGGCATAGTTTGGAGGAATCCCAGACCTTCCACTTCAACAAGAGAATCTCCCCTTATATACTCACTCTGATGATGGTGGAGTGCCTCTTTGATTTATTATATTCAGTTCTTTGAGAATTTTTCACGTACGATCCTTTTGACTATAATGGACTGCACATTTTTCTTCTTCTCACATTCACACATTAATTAAGGGACCCTGTGATGTCGTCGGGAAATTGGAGGTAAATGAGTCCTTCAAATATTGCCACGAAACACCACCTATATGAAAGGAGTGTGTTTCATGGCATACTCAGGAGGAATCAGAAGCCTCCAGTTCTCATACACTATCACAGGGTCCTCAAGGCAAGTAGTGGGAAAATAAGATGATTGTAACGCTAGACTATGAATGAGTCTCGGAGAGTAATAAGAGAAAGCTTTTGAATGATTCGAAAGTTGGCCAATAGTGCAAGCAGGTACGTAAGAGACAAAGTGAAAAAAGATACATACATTAATTGTTATCTATGAGTGCTGGAGGAAGATTTGTGAGTTAAACATATCTAGTGTAAATGCTGGAAAAGGAATGGAGAGGAAAGAGCAAAACAGCAACCATAAAGTTACACAAAGGAAGATGAAAAAAAAAAATTAAATGCCCATATGGAAAGGATTGATTTAGACAGTGTTCATAATTTACCCAAAACCATAGTAATCACTGCCTGTTTATATTCGTGGATGATAGTGTTCCTGTAAACACAAGTAATTCAGGAGACGATTTACAGTTACAGAAGGGGAATATTCAGGGATGGAAGGAGAAGCCAAGTCAGACCAAAGACCCCGGTGTGTAGTAATGCATGAGAACGAAAAGTGCTCAGGAACAAGGCTTGGAGTAGACTGGCAGCAGACAGATATTATAGAGGTGGAGAGTGTTGAGAAAGACCTCGATGGTGCAGCAAATGGTAGAGGTTGGCATCATCACCCATACATGACATGGTGGTGGTGTGGGTCATCATAACAATCTGTGGGTGGTGGAAATGAAACCAACTTATACTACCATAGAGAAAGGATGTACAGCCAGAGGAAATACTACTACAACTGTTATATACACTATGTATGTACTACAATTATTATACTATCATACTACTACTACTACTATAATTATGCTATCATACTACTACAACTAATATACAACTACTACTATTATACTACTACAATTATTATACTATCATACAACTACAACTAATGTACTACTTTAATTATTATACTATTACAACTGTTATACTACTACAAATATTATACTATCATATAACTACAATTATCATACTACTACAATTATTATACTATCAAATAACTACAACTATCATACTACTACAACAAATATTATACTACCACCAAAACTATTATACTATTACTACTACCACCACTACTATTATTATACTTCTACTTAGGGAATACTCTCAAGATTTTCCATGAAGTGATGATGTGTTACGTGGCCAGGGTTCGTATTAGTGAGCATGGTAGTACAACAGTATAAATTCCAAAACTACCCTAATTCGGTTTTTATCTTTTCTTCTGCAAGTTTTATCTCAGAGTTCCTTCTTGGCAATTCTAAATATTGTTGCTGTTGTAGACTGCATGTCGCTGTTTTTCTTTCAAGATTATCAACAGTGGTGATCCTCAGGGCTCGTTCCTATCTCTTACTCTCATTTTTTCTCTCTTTATCAATGGGTTTCTTAGCCATACTTCATGCCCTATCTACTCAAAAGCCAATGATTCCACCCTACACTACTCCACCAGATTTACCAAGTCCATCCCAACTACTTCTCACGTCATGATGCAGAATAATGAACCGACTTCTAACCTATAGCTCATCTATGACTTGGGCAGACGTCAGAGAAATCCTAGCGACCCCAAGTGCTTTATAAACACAGTTCTTTCATCCTTCAACTTCCCAATAATCTTCCAAAATATTATTCTCTTTTTATAAGTAGCACACAATCTAATATTTCCTCTTCACTCCTGGTGTTTCATAATCTCACAATCTCTCCTGAAAAGATAACATTACCTCTCTAGCTAAAATCACCTCAAATGGGTTGGCTGTATTGCTCATGCAGATGCCGTAAAGTCACCAAGCAACTCAATGTTATCCCATTTCTGTCCAACTCCTTATTCCAAGAGTTTCCCCCCTCAATATTTCACATATACAAAATAGTCATGTTTTCCCAGTAATTAACTCGAACTTCCTTGAAACACAGTGTGTCAAAATATTTCTTATCTACCTAAAAAATAGATAAATTAATAAATATAATACACTTCATTATTTTAACTACTTCTATACCATTAAAAAGAATCCAGTTACTACTACTACTACTACTACTAAGCATTTTTATCTGTATAAAAGGAAACTACACTACATTAATTACACTACTACTATACCACTACAAGAAATCCAGTTACTACTACTACTACTACTACTATTATACTACTACAACTGTACAGAGAAAAAATGTGCAGCCCAAAGTATCACATTGTCAGACATTTGAATTCGTTGTAGTTAACATTTTATATTACACTTTCCACCGTGACTGTAATAAGCATACATACATACATACACATGAACACATACATACATACATACATAGGCAAGATACATTAAACACGTAAAAGAACAGTGTTATTATTTTTTTCTCATAAAGCATTAGGTAGGGAGTTTCGTTTGATTAAATCCATAAGGGTTATGAACCAAAGGGAACCAGTACATTATCCCCAGGAACACACACACACACACACACACACACAGTACTGGAAAAAAAATCATTACTGTAAAAAAAAAATAAGCATATATAAAATAAACTGTAAAAAAAAATATATATATAGTGTAGTGTAATGTGATACCCGCATAACCAACAGCTATGGAAATATTATACTCTCAAAACCCAATACTTTTTCCTCCATTTCTGACTCAATAATGTTTCCTGCGCAAAAAGAGACGAGAAGTGAGAGTACCCTCGTGGTCATCGAATATTTTGCACGCAGCTGTACACATCGTTTTCAGGGTCAAAATTTTTAATACTTATGGATAAGTGTTATAATATAGTTTTCATTTTTATCCTCTGTTTCAATTGCAATATATTTTATCACTATTATAATTTATGTGTTATTATTAGATATTATTATTGTGGTATTTGAGAGCACAATATGGGACAAGATTGTAGCTGTTAGTATTTAGGAAAAATATTAATTTATATCGAAGGACCTGTTTACAGAAGGCAGGCAAGAAAAAAAAAACATAAAATAATTTATAATGCCCACAATCCCATATAATTTCATACGATCGACTCCCTAATGGCATTGACACACCCAGACAGAATAAGTTTGTTTTTTGTTTTGTTTTAGGTGGGGAGGGGGGGGGGGGGCGGCACGGTGTCATCATTTATAACGTGTTGAAATATATGTGTATATCTACGTGTGTATATATATGTGTTTATTTTGCTCTTGTAGTGTTTGTGTTGCTCTTGTGGTTCGATATTACTGTACGTGGGGTTTTGCTGTATTTTATCATTATTTTTTCTCTAAATAAGAAAAAAATAATGTGTCTTGTCTCAGGTCAGATAATTAATCGTAGAATCGTAGAATGTTCCGGTTTAATATGTGTTGTTTTGTTTGGCATGTGTTGTGGCAAATCTTTTATTGTTATATGATTGTAATTATCAGAGACGTCTCGAGTCTTTTGTTTTGTTTTTTTGTTTTGCTTTTTGTTTTGTTTTGGCTGATGTGTGTTGTTGTCGATCATTAATGATACATTGATTTATTAATTAATGTCCTGTAAATCAGAGGGCCATATTTTAAGAACACTTGTGGTGCATAATACGATGGTGTGGTACAGATACGACAGCTCCATAGACAAACAATTGAGCCATCGTACCGGTTACCACACCATCGTATGCACCACCACGGATGTTCTTGAATATGGCCCAGAGTCTCAAACAAGCATCTGTGGACAAAACGAGGGAAAGTTACTGCACGCGATTTGAGACTATAAAATTTTTCACACAGTTTAATTAATGTTCTTTCCATAAACTGAAAGACACTCAGTTTGTGGAAAGATCATTAAATTTGTATGTATCGGCGGAAAATACTTGAAAATGGGGAAAATACTTAAAAATGGGGAAAATAGGGAAAAAATACAGTATAAACAGGGAATATACAATGGAAGGGAATACAGCATGATAAATGTTTGTATAACCTAAGATATGGCAGTATATATTGAATTAAAGGAGGCAATACATTGTTGGTTTATTGGAGAGCCTTGATTCCTTCCTCTAAAGTCTAAAGTATACCAGGAAACAGGACCAGATGAACAAAAATAATGCTGGCCTGTTGTTGCTTGGAATACTTTGGAGGAATCAATTACTCCAGACTTACCAACAATGTACCTACGACACCCATAAAAATGTTTCTCAGAATAAATAACATAATAAAAAAGATATGGTGATATAATAAGACAAGGCAATATGAAAATTACAATGAAATATGCACATGGCAACTTAAACTAACCTAACCTAACCTAACCTAACCACTGTACTGGCACCTCTGTTTATATCAATAGTTATATATTATCTTCCTTACTCAGGGGTTCTATGAAAGACTGTACCTTCATCATCCTAAAAATACTACATGTCTAAGCCTAAACTAGAAGTGTGTTGTCATCCATCCTCACACCGATCAATGGTTCATAATAATAATAATAATAATAATAATAAGGATAAAGATTAAGGAGGTAATATGCTTTTGGTATGTACAATGGAGCACCTCGATTCCTCCAAAGTATACCGGGAAACATGACCAGATTAACAATATATATATATATATATATATATATATATATATATATATATATATATATATATATATATATATATATATATATATATATATATATATATATATATATATATATATATATATATATATATATATATATATATATATATATATATATATATATATATATATATAAAATAATGGTGTTCTGTTGTTCCCTGGAATAGAATGGAGGAAAAGGTTGCTCCAGATTTGCCACGAACACTGGATTTCTCCTCTTAAGGGACCCTGTGATGTAGTCAGAAAATTGGAGATAAACGAGTCCTTCAAATATTTACATGAAACACACACCTATATGGAAGGAGCTTGTTTCATGGTATAGTCAGGAGGAATCAGGAGTCTCCAATTATCATACACGATCACAGAGTACTTAAAGTTGTATAGATAAATAATCAAGTGTCTCTCTAAGGAACACGTCAAGGGATATGTTTTGAGTTTTGTACTGTCTGGCAGATGATGATGGTGATGATGATGGTGTTGGGGGGGGGGGGGTAGTGGTAATATGGCGACGCTAAGGCTTCATCTGTGCTTCACTTGGTGCTCGGAGTTATTATGAAGTGATGCTGAAGGAGGGGCAATATGGCGACACTCTGACTTCATCTATGTTTCACTTGGTTGGTGTAGAGAGAATAATTTCCTCTCATCTGATTATTCCTTATTGTAGGACTTCCTGACATACATTATAATTATTGGCTAAAGGACTTCCAAACATCCAGTAAATTGGCTAAAGGACTTCCTGATATCCTTAAACTGGTTATAGGACTTCCTCACACAACCTTAAGTTACTTGTAGAACTTCTGACATCCTTAAATTGGATTCAGGACCTTCTCACATCCTTTGAGTTGGTTGTAGGACTTGGTGACATCCTTAAGTTAGCTGCAGGACTTTTTCACATCCTATAAGTTGGTTTCAGGATTTGGCGACATCGTTTAAGTTGGTTTCAGAACTTTCTCACATCCTATAAGTTAGCTGCAGGACTTGGTAACATCCTTTAAGTTGGTTTCAGGACTTGGTGACATCCTTTAAGTTGGTTTCAGGACTCCCTCGTTAATGAATGTGAAGAGGATTGTGTTATAGGATGGACTGAATAGCGAAGCCAGCATACCGACCCAACCACCCGAAGTATATCACATTTCTGGCAGGGAAGGAAGGGGACCAGACGGGGTGTACAGTTATAGACATTAGTGTTTTCTCATCAGCTCTCAATCTTACTCTGTCTCTCTTTTACTCACAATTTCTCTCTCTCTTTCACTCTTTCGCTCTCTTTCGCTCTCTAGCTCTCTAGCTTTCCAGCTCTCAAGCTCTCTATCTCTCTATCTCTCACACACACAAACACACACACCCACCACTTGTAAAACTTCACCTAATCTAAGTGGAAAAAATACATGGATTACACACCAAAGTTCAATATGCTCACGAGTTGATTTTTTAAGGCTGTATGCTAGATACTGTAACTGTTGTTGTTGAATTGTACAGGCACGGACAATAATTCTGACCTGATCCGAAACATAGTATGAATTTCTTACAACTTAAGGGACCCTGTGATGTAGTCAGTAAATTGGAGATATACGAGTCCTTCAAATATTGCCACGAAACACACATACCTATCCTATATGGAAGGAGCTTGTTTCGTGGCATGGTCAGAGGGAATCAAAAGTCACCAAGTCTCATACACGATCACAGGGTCCTTAAGATAGAATAACTTGAGGGGATATTTTTTTTCTGGTTGGTGAATTGGAAGGTCTCTGATTCCTCCAAACTATGCCAAGAAATAGATCACTTATTTATAACACTTAGGGCGTCTGTTTTCTGGCATAATTTGGAGGAATCATTAGCACTCAAATTCACCCACAAACGACTCTCTCTTTAAGTGAGAGCCTCTCTTACTTTACCATTAGCAGACAATTATTCTTGGATCACTTGATATGTAATGAGCTTTGCAAGACGAGGACCAGACAATCACTGAAATAATTATAAAAAAGAAATAGTTGGGAACAAATATTTTCTGCTATCTGAGATATTTTAAGAGGCGAGTGATGCTGTTGATAAAAGTGAAGGCTACTGATTCCTCCAAACTGTGCCACGAGTGATATTTATTGCCTCAGTTTAATCAGTATACCTCCAATTCACCAAGAGTATCACAGGCCTCTTTACGTAAGGGACTAATACAGTTTTGGTACATTACAGCTCCTTGATTCCTTCAAAGTATGCCAGTAAACAGCACCAGATATGCAAAACTAATAATGGCCTGTTACTTGGAATAGTTTGGAGGAATCATTTGCTCCGGATTTACCACCAAAACTGTACTACCCCTATAAAGCCTCAGCAAATACTATGATGACACATTTGTACGTAAAATACAAGATAAACTTTTAACAACACAAGCACCTCAAACACATACTAGGTCCAGAAAATATTGTCTGCAACTGTACACCACAGATTTTGATATTCTCATTAGTCAGACACCAACCAGAAATACATAATTATCAATTAATAACACACTTCATTTTAGTCCTAGAAACATTATATCTTAGAATAGTATAATCTACACTACATACTAGATTAATCTCAGGTTATACGGTGGTAATACAGAATTTAGACCAAGGGAATAATTATGTAGTTTCCTGCAGTTCTATTTATGCATATTATTTTTGGAACGTTTTTAGCATATATAGAAAAATCCAAAGTATCCCTGATCATGAGTTATTTTAAGAGTTTAGTGTTCACCTCCTCATTCATATCATGGGAAAGTGACACTGGAAACATGAAGGAAATATTAAACTAATTAAATAAAAAATGTAATTCGTTGAATCTTTGTGGGGGAAGTTTTGTGTTGGTCAACCTGGAATAACTGAATCCTCCAAACTATTCCAAGCCAAGCAACAGAACACCATTATTTTTACTCTTCTGGTCCTGTTTCCTGGCATACTTTGGAGGAATCAGGCACTCCAATGTACCAAAAATGTACTTCCCCCATAATGATACCACCGTGTGACCTGGCAAAGATGCTAGCTAGAGTCAGTGCAGCAACAGTGGTAGTGGTGGTGGTAGTGGTAGTGGTGATGGTGATGAAGCGTGTCTACTGTAGGAATCCCTCACTACACTATACAAACACCAGTGATAGTGGTAACTCAGACTGTTGGTTTCATTGTCACTCTATTGTTGTACTTGATTTTGGACCTCTCACATACCGGTACTCAATTACTTTTTTATTTCACAGGTGGTTGAGGACATTGATTGAGCCTATTTCACTATAAGTTTTTTTTCTTCTATAATTTCAGAGCTTTTTAAATCACTACACGTTTGTCTATATAAATGTTCACTAAATATATATATTGGTCAAAATTTTGGACTCCTCACATTTTTTTTTTATTATTATTATTATTATTATTTCATTGATGGAGCTTCTTGTCTTTGGTCCTCACTCACCTTGATAAAAAAAAATAAAAAAAAATAAATACAGTACCCACGTAATTCCAACATGATTTCCAAGATTACGACATTATTGAGTGATCATGCAACCACTAACCTATCTTGGTGGGAAGGAAACACAGGACACAGATGTACTTAGAACAACTCTTAACTCCTTGTGAGACGAACATTTTGCTGATATTATTATTATTATTGTTATTATTATTATTTCATTTTATTTGTGTATTTTATATATTTATTTATTTTGCTCCTTATTCATCTAGTCAGGGACCTAAAAAGCACATAAAAATAGAAGTACTCTGTAATGAAAACTTTGTCAATAATATAGATCCCCTACTCTTTAAATAGCTCTACTGTAAGTACTCTGAATGACTGATGGGAATAAGACTGACAAACATTACAAGTCCTGTCTGTCTGTGTTTCCCTCTCACACAACGACTCCATTTTCAACAACACGTAAAGTAATAATATCTCCTACACAGTGATGATCCCCTTTTTGACAAACAGGTGCTCTTTTGGTAAACTACTTCTCTACGCTCTCTCTCTCTCTCTCTCTCTCTCTCTCTACCCCCAGTGATGTATTTAGAAAGTTGGGGGTACAGTACAGTTAGCCACAAGATTTCCTGAACACGTCTAGCGAGATGTGGCAACCATCTTCAGAGAATAGTAAAATAATAATAGCCTAAATATTCTCTGCATAGAAGCTTTTTTTCACCTTGTTCCTAATCGATCAAACAGCGTTCATGATACATTCTGCGCCCTTCATTCATTTATTCGTGAAATTTTACTACTCTCTGAAGTAAACAAACGCAATATGGTTTGCCACATCTCGCTAGACGTGTTCAGGAAACCATGTAGCCAACTGTACATTAGTCCTTCAAGTATTGCCACGAAACACCACCTGTAAGAAATGAACTGGTTTCGTGGTATAGTCAGGAGGAATCAGAAGCCTCCAATTATCATACACGATCACAGGGACTTTAATGGGAGATTCTCTATAGTTGGTGATTGATTGATTTGGAAGGTCTGTGATTCCTCCAAACTATAATTCTATGCCATGAAGCAGATCCCCTATTAGTACCACGAAACACCACCTGTAAGAAATGAACTCGTTTCCCGTCATAGTTTGGAGGAATCAGAAACCTTCCAATTCACCAACATCATAAGAAAATCTCCCTTTAAATTAATGCACAGAAACGATCTATCAATCTGTCTATTTATCTATCTAACTATCTATCTATCTAAATTCAAACTGAACCAAAAGAACTACAGAAAACTATAAAAGATACAGATTACTACAAGGATGACATTTCTCACTACAGGCCAGTACAGTACAGGACAGTACAGTACAGTGGTGTGGGATGATTTTATGGGAGACTACCGATTCCTCCAGACTATTCCACACCCAACAAATACCTCATTGTTGGTGCTGTTTTGTTCTGGGTGTGGAGGAATTAGTAGCCCTCCAATTTGATCAACAAGAGATAGATGACCCCCTCTAAATAAATAGATAAATAAATAAATAATAATAATAAAACGAATAAATAAATATATAAAGTAAAATAAGATAAAAAAATATATATATAAATAAATAATAATAATTATTATAATAATAATAATAATAATAATAATGAACAACAATAATAATAATAATAATAATAATAATATAAATTATAATAATAATAAAAATATATAATAAAAATAATATAAATTATAAAAATAATATTAATTGATCCTAGAATTGTTTTAATCATTCTTATTAGCTCAGAGGGTTTCATTTGGATGAGGAGTTGCACTAGAAGGATTGGAGCTAGGATTGTGGGAGTGATTGCTGTGATTGTTATGATTATTATTACTACTGTCGTGTTGGTGACTATTGTTGTTGTTGTTGTCGTTGTGTGAGTGATGGTGGTTATTTTTGTTGTTATTAGTGTCATGATGTTTGTTGTTATTATTATTATTATTATTATTATTGTTGTTGTTATTAGTGTCATAATGTTTGTTGTTGTGATGTAAGTGATGCGAGTCAATATTCAGGTTATTATCATTATTATTGTTGTTGTTGTTGTTGTTAGTGTCATGATGTTTGTTGTTGTGGTGTTGGTGCTGGTGATGGTGTTGGTGGTGATGCATGCCCATTCCACTGGACATGCCCATAAAGAGGTTTTGCCAATACCTCCACGGTGACGTCATACACATAGCCTTGGTCTTCGGGCATGGATACTGCTTCAGACACTCGACGAACTCTCTGTCACACTCACACAACTGATGACCACAACTGTTCACCGCTCCAGCTGGACCTCTTGTTGGCACTGCAATGTTAGAGGGGTTTTTAGTGTTATTATAGAGGGTTTATTATGTTAACACACACACACACACACACACACATACACACACAGAGGCGAGGCTGGCTGCCCATCACACACACATAAAGGCTAGGCTGGCTGCTCAGCACACACACACACACACAGAGGCTAGGCTGACTGCTCAGCACACACACACAAACACAGGGGCGAGGCTGGCTGCCCATCACATTCATACATACATACATACATACATACACTGTTTTACACTCTGATATTATTAATAATATATTGCCAATGATAACGTTTTTATTGTACGTGTTTGTATGTGTTACTGTACTATTGCTATTACTACTACTACTACTATTTACACTAAAACAACTTGAATACTGTACAACAATGTCTGTGGTTGTACCAAATACACTGTAATACCAATACTACTTTCTTAATACCAGTCAGTAAATTATAGTTTCCCATACCTGAGTCATGCACTTCAGTTCTGTACAGTTGCCAGCAAAAAAAAAAAAAGTTTCGATGCACATAAGGATGATTCAAGCAAGTTATTGATTAACCCTTGTTGTCGTGTACTGCTAGCTACAGGAATTCTTACACAGCCTATATGGAAAGAGGTCATTACTGAGGAAGTTCTACAATGAATGGTCTACCAAGTGACTCGGTGATTAGCAAAACAAAGAACCTAATAGTAATAATGTTGTATTGCAGTTATGCAGTCTTACAAAATCTATATGTTGTAAAGCCTCGAAAACAACAGCGTGTGATGTTTACGAATTCTTGTGTCCAATAGTGTACTCTTAATTAGGACAGTTTTGCTTTGATTAGTGACACCGTGATTACAACCAGTTAAAACCTCCTAAACTTATGGAGAGATTTTCTTTTGGGTGAATTGGAAGGTCTGTGATTCCTCCAAACTATGCCAGGAAACAAATCACCTCCATGTAAATAATAGAGGATCTGTTGCTTCGTGTCATAGTTTGGAGAATCAGTAGCCTTCCAATTTATCAAAATGAAAATCTCCCCTTAAGGAACCCTGTGATGTTGGAAAAATAATTGGAGGTAAATGAGTCCTTCAAATATTGCCATGAAACACCGCCAACTGTACATTAATTAAAGGAGCTCGTTTCATGGCATAGTCAGGAGGAGTCTCATACACGATCACAGAGTCCATTAAAACGTAACCTCTAAATCAGTCATGCACATCGGTTAAGTCATTATGAGGTATTATCATTAGGTCATGTTTGTTTACCTGTATGTCATCTCACCTGCCTGGAAGTCTCGTCCGTCTCTCTCTCAATCTCTCTATCTTCCGTCACTTGTTGTTGTTGTTGTTGTTTGTCTTTCTCATCAGTTGTCAATTTTTAGGCTATTCATAGTTGTTGTTGTTGTTGTTGTAGAGGTTGATGTTGTAGTTGATAAGTCGTTAGTTTGATTTGTTGTTGTCGTCATCGTCGTTGTTGTTGTTGTCGTCGTAGAGGTTGTTGTAGTTCATAAGTCGTCAGTGCGAGGAGTTGTTGTTGTTGTTGTTGTTTATACACTCCATGGTAATAAACAATGATAACAGAATTACATAGAATTAAAGGCTTTGCTGAATTATATTCTCTAAGTATATATAAAGTCTCCACATTAAAGCCTCCATAAAATAATCTCAGTATAGGCAAAAAATTAAGAAACATGAAAAGCCTATTATTTTTTTTTTTTTTTTTTTTTTTTTTTTTTGTATGTATAATATAACGTGAGTAAATGGTTGCCAGTAAAGGTGGGACTCTGCCAAGGCTGTGTGATGTCACCATGGTTGCTTAATATTTATATGGACGGTGTGGTAAGAGGTAAATGCTAGGGTGATTGAGAGGACTGAGCTTGGTAGACAGCAGAGGTAGAGAGTGGGGCCTAAACCAATTACTGTTTGCTCATGATACGGCGTTAGTGGCAGAGTCAGAAAAGGATCTGAGTATGTTAGTGCAGGAGTTTGGACGGGTGTGCAGGAGGAGGAAACTGAGAGTGAACGTGGCAAAAAGCAAAGTAATGAGATGTAGGAGGGGAGCAGAGGGTAGAAGGATGAATATAATGCTAGATGGTGAAATATTGGAGGAGGTGGAGTGCTTTAAGTATTTGGGGTCAAAGGTGGAGGTGGATAGCAAAATAGAGACAGAGGTAAAATCTAGAGTAAATGAGGTAGGAAAGGTGCTAGGAGGAATGAATAGGATGTTTGGCTGTAAGTCACTTAGAATGGATGTAAAGAGGAAATTGTACGTAGGGATAGCAGTGCCTACTGCACTGTATGGAGCGGAAACATGGAATATGGGAGAATGGGAGAAAAAAAAGGTTAAATGTAGTAGAGATGAGATGTCTGAGAAGCATGTGTGGTGTGACTCGAATGGACAGAGTCAGGAATGAGGAAGTGAAGAGAAGGACAGGTGTTGTGAGAGAGTTAGCAGGCCGTGCAAAGCAGAGTGTGTTACATGGTTTGAACATATGGAGAGAATGGAGGAGAATAGAATGGTAAAGAGGATAGGGGGCTCAGATGTGGGAGGTGTAAGGAGGAGAGAAAGACCACAGAGGAGATGGATGGACACCGTGAAAGGAGCTCTGAGTGGAAGAGGTATATCTGTGGAGCAAGGTAGAGTGATTGTGCGTGACAGAAACGAGTGGAGGAGGGTGGTGAATGCTTGAAGAGTGGACGCCGGCTTCATGGTCCTTGGAGGAGGGGCCTGCATTGAGTGTGGCCAATGGCCGGCTGAATGCTGGAGGGAGAGTTTGCCCTGTAGTGAAGTGGCAGGGGTAAACCAGCTTTTGCTGTCGGGCCTTGCTATGGATGTAAACATAGCTGTGCCCCTTGTAGTCTCACAAGGGGATGCGGTTGTGCGGTTGGGGGCTCCCTCCTCCAACAGGGATTGGGGGGTTGAGATGTGGAGTGTGTGGGGGGGGGGAGTTCTACGTTTAGGCATTTGTGTTTTGGAGGGTGTGGGACGTGACGGGGCTACCTCCAGCATGGAGAGGGAGGCCTGGTTGGTATATGTATGTATAATGAGGATTGAATTTTGTATTATTACGAGGAACAGAATTTAATCAGTTTAATTTTTGTTACACCTGCGTCTATCTATTAAAGTCTGTACATTCCTAAACTTTACATTCATCTTTAGTCAATGCCACTAAGGATCATTATTATATTTGAATACAATTACTGTATATAATTATAATCATTAGAAGGAAAATATTGTAGTGTACCAGTATAATTATTCGTTGTTTGTTTTACTTATAACTAAAGAAAACGGAAACTATTATGGGTAACTCAACGGAAACTATTATGGGTAACTCACCACAATACGGCTTCCCACCATTACACTTCCACTTGTAGGGAGCGAGATAATGGTCAAGACCTTGGCAACGGGCGTGTTCATAGCACCAGTCGTGACCCTTACAGCACCTGAAGGAGGGAGGGAAGGAGAAGATAGGTCGGCTGAGAAGTTATAGTCAGTTAATTAAGAAGACAAGAGGAAATAATAAAAATGATTAATATACTGGAAATTTACCAACACATCTGTACAAGTATCAAATTTTCAGTAAATAAGGCTTATCCATAATTTCTCTTCACATACCAAATTCTTATCTACTTTCAATCTTTACTATAATAACACCATTTACTTCTTATATTGTAGCCTCAACGAATGACTGACCCCTTTATAATCACGAGCTAAACCTCCATGAGCTAAACACAAACACACACACTTACTTGTCAATGCCGTCGACCACCAGACCCGAGCCCAGGAATCCACAATAACACCCATAGCCTTTGTAGTCTAATGGGTTACAACGAGTGGCACAGGTAACCATGTTGAAGAGGTGAAACACAGACCTCTTATGACGACCCCCTCCTACTCCTCCTGCTCCTCCTTCTCCTCCTTCAGTAGACAAGGCAAGAGCGTCCCTGGCTTCAATATCCAAAGGGGCCGAGTCCAGGGTTACTTCAGATGTCCACGTCGACGCCGTCTTCGTCATCAAGGTTTCTGTTGTGGGTTGGTAATATTGTTTGTTTACATGTGGTTCTTTGAATTATGTTGGTAATACTGATTGTTTATAGTATTTTGATAGAGAAAGCGACGCATAGTGTGACACACACACACACACACAGAGAGAGAGAGAGAGAGAGAGAGAGAGAGAGAGAGAGCATGACTGACTGAGGAAAGGTAATTTGATACTGTACAAACGAACGAACAAACTAACAACAGGCAAGGTCGTTCAAGGCTGGAAGGAGTGGGTGAGGGAGGAAGGGAAGGGATGGGTGGGGGAGATACGCTAACACCCCCACACCACACCACACCCCACCCCACCCCACACTCCTACCCATACACCTTTCACTACACAAGGGCACCCGCTTCCTACACTACTACCCCTCCCCCTCTCTCTCTCTCTCTCTCTCTCTCTCTCTCTCTCTCTCTGTTGCGGCGCCAAATATCAATTAATCAATCAACCCTCCCTCCCTTCCCTCCTTCCCTTCTTCCTTCCTTCCTTCCTTCCTTCCTTCTCCTTCCCTCCTCCCTTCCTCCTTTCTTCCCTTCCATCCCCTTCGTCCCTCTCTCCTTCCTTCCTTCCTTCCTTCCTTCTCTCCTCCCTCTCTCCTTCCTTCCTTCCCTCCCTTTCCTTCCTACATCATCACCAACAGATTAGCGTTCTTCATTGACCTTTTAACCTTTCTAATTCTCCCTTTGGCATCCACCCATATATTAATTAATTATTTACCTTGCAATGTGTAGAAAATTTATCCATTAAACACTTTCTCCTTTTTACAACCTCAGAGTGACATCTATACATATATACGAGATAAGAATTTATATCAGTCATACCAACTAAGGACCCTGTGATCGTGTATGGGAATTGGAGGCTTCTGATTCCTCCTAACTATAGGCCACGAAACACGCTCCTTCCCTATAGGTGTGTGTGTGTGTGTGTTTCGTGGCAATATTTGAAGGACTCGTATACCTCCAATTTTCTGACACTATCACAGGGTCCCTCAAAAGCGACATCAAACTAAAAACACATCATACCAGAAAAACGTGAAATCATACAAAACAAAACGTGATACCATGTGAAAATAAACGTAACGTCATACGAAAAACACGTGACATCATACAAAAAAACACGTGACATCATACAAAAAAACACGGGACATCATACAAAAATAAACGTGACATCATACGAAAAACACGTGACATCATACAAAAAAAACACGTGACATCATACAAAAAAACACGGGACATCATACAAAAATAAACGTGACATCATACAAAACACACGTGACATCATACGAAAAACACGTGACATCATACGAAAGAAAAATTTATATTATGCAAAAAAAAAAAGTAATATTTTACGAAAATTATAATGTGACATGAATGCATAAAACGTGACATTATTATTCAAGACATGACAAAATGCAAAGGCTGACTGCAGAATGAAGACGACATAGTTATTGTTATTATTATTATTAGTTGACGCCTCATGTATGACGAGAGAAGATTACTTTTGTGTGTGTGTGTGTGTGTGTGTGTGTGTGTGTGTGTGTGTGTGTGTGTGTGTAGCAATTTGTGTGTGTGTGTGTATCAGGCGTGTGTGTGTGTATCATAGGTGTGTGTGTGTGTGTGTGTGTGTGTGTGTAGCAATTTGTGTGTGTGTGTATCAGGCGTGTGTGTGTGTATCAGGCGTGTGTGTGTGTATCATAGGTGTGTGTGTGTGTGTGTGTGTGTGTGTGTGTGTGTGTGTGTGTGTGTGTGTGTCAAAGTGTACGTATGCATATCAATTAGTGTGTGTGTGTGCATCAGTGTGTAAGTATGTGTATCAATTAGTGTGTGTGTGTGTGTGTGTGTGTGTGTGTGTGTGTGTGTGTGTGTGTGTGTGTGTGTGTGTGTGTGTGTGTGTGTGTGTGTGTTGTACTATATTCTCATTTCTATTCATTTTTTCCATTTCATGTTATTTTTATTTTTTTTATTTTTTTCAACACATTCTTGGATGCTCAATGCGGTAAATTTTTCCTCGCATTTCACAGTTTCAATTTCCGTCACAACATCGACTCGTGAATCCGTCTCGCTTCACGGGGTTCGACGCCAGGCACCACTTGATCCAACCTCGAACACTAACTCATACTTTCTCCATAAACACGGGTCTCTCCTTCCCTTCCTTCCTCTCTCCTTCTCTCCTTTTTTTCCCTCTCTCTCCCTCTCCCTTCCTCCCTTCTACTCTCCCTTCCCCTTTCCCTTTCCTTTCTCCTTCTCTCCCTTCCCTTTCTTCTTCTCTCCCTTCTCTCTCTCACTTCCTCTCTCCCTTCTCTCTCTCCCTTCCTCTCTCCCTTTCCTTTCTTCTTCTCTCCCTCTCTCTCCCTCTCCCCTCCTCCTTCCCTCTCTCTCCATCTCCCTTCCTCACTATCCCACCTACACATCATACATACATTTATTTACATCATTATCATCTTCCTATTCCCCTCCTAACCTTGCCTATTCTAATTCAGTATGTTATGTTAGGTATGTGTGGGTAGAATATATAGGGGGTGTTGTACTGAAAGGGTTTTGGTGAGTAGATGGTTATTCAAGGTTATGCAAGAGAGAGAGAGAGAGAGAGAGAGAGAGAGAGAGAGAGAGAGAGAGAGAGAGAGAGAGAGAGAGAGAGAGAGAGAGAGAGAGAGAGAGAGAGAGAGAGAGAGAGAGAGAGAGAGAGAGAGAGAGAGAGAGAGAGAAAAACAAAAGCAGATAAAGAAGGGGTTTATAGGGGAGGGAGAGAATGAGGGGGAAACTAGGAGGAAAAGTAAGGGAGGAATATAGGAATAAACAGAAGTAAATGCAAAATAGAGAAAGAGAAAAAGGGGGAGGAGGAGGAGAATGAGGAGGAGAAGAAGAAGGTGTAGAGGATCAAAAGGAAGAGAAAGAGAATGAGGAGAAAGAGAAAGAGGAGGAGGAGGAGAAAGTGTAGGAGGAGGAGAAGGTGTAGGAGAAGGAGGAGGTGTAGGAGGAGAAAGTGTAAGAGAAGGAGAAGGTGTAGGAGAAGGAAAAGGAGGAAAGGAGAAAAAGGAGGAAAAAGAGATGGAGGAGGAGGACGAGGAAAAAGAGATGGGGGAGGAGGACGAGGAGAAGGAGGAGGAGGAGGAGAAGGAGGAGGACGAGGAAAAGGTGGAGGGGGAGGGGGAGGAGGAAAACTATAAAAGATATTAGGAAGGAGAGGAGGGCTGGGCTGGGCTGGGATGGTACAGCATATTAGTGTATGGAGAGTGAAAGGAGGTCTGGATGGAGCCTTGAAATGTGTGTGTGTGTGTACGCTGATTTTTTGGTGTGTGTGTGTGTGTGTGTGTGTGTGTACGCAGATTTCTTGGTGTGTGTGTGTGTGTGTGTGTGTGTGTATGTGTAGAGATCTTTGTGTGTGTGGGTGTGTGTGAGTGTGAGTGTGAGTGTGTTTGTGTGTGCGTTGAAGCGTGTACAATTCTGGTGTGTACAGGTAAGTACTTTATAATTATGTGTTTGTTTATATGTCTATCTGTATGTATGTATGTATGTATGTGAACTAATGCAAATGAGTTGTAATGCATACAAAGGTATAGTAGGTGTGTGTGTGTGTGTGTGTGTGTGTGTGTGTGTGTGTGTGTGTGTGTGTGTGTGTGTGTGTGTGTGTGTGTGTGTGTGGTGTGATTGTGTATGTGTGTGTGTGTGTGTGGTATGAATGAGATAGTGAGAGAAAGAAATATTAGGGGCAAAGGGACATACAGAAAGGGTTAGTAAGATAAGGAAAGAAAGAGGATAGGGGTGAAAGGGTAGGGACAGGGATAAGTGGGGGTAGGGGTGGGGGTGGGGGGACGGTGATAATTCTGGGGGGGTGGGGGTGGGGGGGACGGTGATAATTCTGGGATGGGACAGTTAGGGGTAAATCAGGGATGTGGGTCAAAGAGGGACAGGAAATGGATGGATGGAAGGAGGGGGGAGGAAGGGATGAAGAGGAGGCTGGAAGGATAGGAATTACATTACAGGGTTGGTGGGTGGGTGGGCGGGTTGGTGGATAGATGGGTAGGGAGGGAGGGAGGGAGGGGGGGGAGTTTTTGAGGAAGGTAGGTAGGTAGGTAGGTAGGTAGGTAGGGAGGGAGGGAGTTGAGTGGGTGGGTTGGTTGGTGGGTTGTTGAGTAGGTAAAGAGGTGGGTGGGTGGGTGGGTAGGTAGGTAGGTAGGGAGGTGGGTGGGTGCGTTGGTTGGAAGATAGGTAAGGAGGTAAGGAGGTAGGTAAAGAGGAAGGTAGGTAGGTACAAGAATACCGTATTACATCTTGCAACAAACTGAGACAAGACAAAAATAACACACAGACTAACAGGAATACCAATAATGGACAGCAGAATAGAAGGACAAGGAAAGGACAGAAGAAGGACAAGGAAAGGAGAGACAGAAGGACAAGGAACGGACAGACAGAAGAACATAAGAAGGGACAGGGTAGAAGGGCAAGGGAAGGACAGGGCAGAAGGGCAAGGGAAGGACAGGGTAGAAGGGCAAGGAGAGGACAGACAGAAGGGCAAGGAGAGGGCAGACAGAAGGACAGAGAGGGCCCCCAGGTATAAGGATAGAAGGTGAACAGAGGCACATAAATTGGGAGGTTAGGTGAGGAGAGAGATGGACGGAGGGAGAGGTCGAGGGAGAGGCCGAGGGAGGGACGGTAGACAGGAAATAGTTGAAGTAGTTGTGGTGGTGGTGGTGGTAATAATAGTAATGTTGGTGGTGGTGATGGTAGTGGTTGTGGTTGTACTAGTAGTAGTACTAGTAGTAGTACTAGTAGTACTAGTAGTAGTACTAGTAGTAGTACTAGTAGTACTAGTAGTAGTACTAGTAGTACTAGTAGTAGTACTAGTAGTAGTACTAGTAGTACTAGTAGTAGTACTAGTAGAACTAGTAGTACTAGTAGAACTAGTAATACTAGTAGTAGTACTAGTAGTACTAGTAGTACTAGTAGTAGTACTAGTAGTACTAGTAGTAGTACTAGTAGTACTAGTAGTAGTACTAGTAGTAGTACTAGTAGTAGTACTAGTAGTACTAGTAGTACTAGTAGTACTAGTAGTAGTACTAGTAGTACTAGTAGTAGTAGTAGTAGTAGTAGTAGTAGTAGTAGTAGTAGTAGTAGTAGTAGTAGAAGAATACAAGAAAGAGAACATAGATGATGAAGGAAGGGGGTGAAGGGAGAGAAGGAACCATGGAGGGGAATGAGAAGGGGAATGGGTTGTAGGGAAGAGATGGAGGGGAAAGGAGAAATATGAATGAGGACCACTTAGTCTATGTCTGGCTAATAGAGAGAGAGAGAAAAAAAAGTGTGTGTGTTTATGGGAGGGAGAGAAAGAGAGAGAGAGTTTATGTGTGTATGTGTGTGTGTGTGTGTTTGATTGATGAGAAAACCTACTGACCTAAAAACGGGTTTGTTTTTTTCACAACACATAATCTAACATCTTATTACAAGTACACAAACCTTTTCTGAAATAATTATTTTTTTCTTATCCTTTCTCTTGCAATATATATGACACTCTACCTATATTTTCCCTACCTATCTATCCATCTATCTACCTATTTACCTATCAATTTATCACACACACACAGTACCTTACCTAACTTAACCTAGCCTAACCTAGCCTAACCAAACCTAACCCAATCTAACGAAATTCAAAGAAACCTAACCAAACCAAACCCAACCAAATCTTACCTAAATTAACCTAACCAAACCAAACCAAAACTCAACCTAACCTAACCTATATTGACCTAACCTAACCTAACCTGACCTGACCTAACCTCTGCCCCTTAAAATACCCACATAATCTGACCATCATCTATAACAATATACATCTGAACAAAACAATAGAATAATATACCTTTTTTTTTCTCAATACATACGACCTTCCTTCCATATATACATAGAGAGATAAGGTAATGGAGGAGACGAATGAGTAGACGATAGAGGCAAAAAAATATATATTATAGGACCTTAGTGTTGCAGACTTTCACCTCAGATTTGTGTGTGTGTGTGTGTGTGTGGTGTGTGTGTGGCAGAGGTTGTCCTTGACCCTCTCTCTCTCTCTCTCTCTCTCTCTCTCTCTGGCCTACACTATTGATTGGCTAATTGACTGACTATCATACAACCTACGTACGTGCAGTTATAATATATCCTGACCTTGTTAGTATACCGTCTCTCTCTCTCTCTCTCTCTCTCTCTCTCTCTCTCTCTCTCTCTCTCCACAATATAGTACACTTAAATCACACACACACACACACACACACATTCATTCACCTACCACTAAACTCGTGCTCTACCGCCCTCGTAATGAGAACACGTTGACTGTTGTAACTGGTAAAGGTGTTGTTGTCGCTAGCTGCTCTCAATTACCTTCAATGCAATACGTGTGTAATTAGAGTTGAATCGATGCTGTAATAGGAGTTCTGTTGCTGCTGTGTGGCATTAAGGGCCCGGTGATCGTGTATGACAATTTGAGGCTTCTGATTCCTCCTGACTATGCCACGAATCAAACTCCTTCCATATAGGTGGTGTTTCGTGGCAATATTTGGAGGACTCACTAACCTCCAATTTTCTGACTACATCAAAGGGTCCCGTAATTAAAGGGAAGGGACTCTTGACGGTAAACTGGAGGGCTACTGATACCTCCAAACTACTCCAGAAAACAGACGACCTCAATATTACTTCAATAGGGGATCTGTTTCGTGAAATAGTTTGGAGGAATCAGTAACCCTCCAAAATATCAAAAGAGTATCTATCCCCTTAATTAATGATGAAGGAGAGATGAATTTAATCGATGGTGTAATATGAATCTTGTTGATGTTTCGTTGATTGATAATAAAGGAGGAGATATGGAGATGTTTATTTTCACATTTAAGGAGAAGATATGGTGATGTTTATTTTCACATTTAAGGAGAAGATATGGTGATGTTTATTTTCACATTTAAGAAGAAGATATGG
>JAWQEG010004418.1:0-35000 GCA_033782935.1 Petrolisthes cinctipes
TCAGGCTATTCGAAGCAAGCCTGGATACATACATACATATATTTTGGATTGCGAGTGTACAGTACAGCAAGCAACTAGATGGATTATTACCCACATCTGCATTCGTATCCACACCCCAGGACTGTCAGACAACATACACAACACTCCTCACATCCACCAACCACATCAATATATATACTGGAGAGAGAGAGTGAGTGTTGGTGAGAGAGAGAGAGAGAGGGTGTGTGTGTTGGTGAGAGAGAGAGTGGGTGTGTGTGTTGGTCTGCTATCATACAAGGTCGGATTTCCACTCAGAGCACGTACACTGTAGAGTTTTTGATGATAAATGGATTGAGTGAACAGCGACAATGGATGGACACTTCACACCATTATGTAATAGAACTGAATTATATAAACCTTCAAGGGGGTAATTCACTTTTGGTACATTGGAGTGCCTTGATTCCTCCAAAGTATGTCAGGAAACAGGACCAGATGAACAATAATAATGGAGTTCTGTTGCTTGGAATAGTTTGGAGGAATCAGTTGCTCCAGATTTACCAACACTGTACTTCCCCCTTAACCCTCGTACATGATATTTATTTATTTATATCTATTTGTTTTGTTTTGTTTTGTTTTTTACAGTATTATTTTATTAATTTAGGCGAGATCTGAGATTGGGGAAATATACATATATATATGGTTAGCCTTCGAAATCCGTGCTGTACAAAACATACGAATTATTTCCTGTTGGTGTTTTTATTTTGTATATGTAATTCTGCCCGAACAACGATGACTTCAGGCCACGATACGATAGCTCCGTGTAATGCCCTCGTAGTAAGTAAGTAAATAAGTCATCATCATCATCATCATAATCATCATCATTTTCAACTTTTCTTTACTCGTGGGCCTTACTGTACAGTCGGTGGCAAAAGTCGTGTCATCTCACTTAGCGTTTCTTGAAGGATAATATAAATGATAATAATCGAGTCAACATACATATTCACCATACAGAATTACAATATCCAGGGACCAAATTAGTAAACTACTCTGGGTTTTCATTTTACGAGCCTGTGAACCTTATATTTCCATCCTGTACTTCACGACTTGGCAAATCTGACGACACGACTTTTGCCCCCGACTGTACCTCCTCCACACACACCACACTCACCTCCCCGAAGCTAAAACACCCATCTGCATTCATGTGACGCTTTCTCGTTCCATTCTCTCTGATTATATCCCATCTGATTTGATTTCCCTTTCCACTCGGGGACAGCAGGAGTTCTTCTCGTATAGGTACTGCATTAAGGGACCCTGTGATGTAGTCAGAGGGTTGGAGGTGTATGAGTCCTTCAAATATTCCCACGAAACACCACCTATATGGATGGAGCTTGTCTCGTGGCATAGTCAGGAGGAGTTAGAAGCCTCGAATTCTCATACACGATCACAGGGTCCATAAGGCGAGATTCTCTAGTTGTCAAATTGGAGTCCTACCGAGTCCTCCTAACTACTGTATATATATATATATATAATAATGTGCCAGGAAACAGATGATCATAATATTACTAATAGGGTATGATCTGTTTCGTGGCATAGTTTACAGGAATCAAAGACCTTCCAACAAAAGAATCTCCTCTTAAATAAAGTCTACGGGATCCTCTCAATTGTTTTCAAAGGGATGACATTAGATTGTGTGTGTAAGTGTCAGAAAGAAGGGTGAATTTTTGATGTGATCCGTGTAGTGATGCATGACCATATACATAAAAATTATATAATGGTTTAGGTGACAGTAAGATGTAAATTAGTGTGATTGTATCTTATGATGGTTTTGGTGAGTGTTAAGATGTAATGATGTTGGTTTGTGAAGTGATGGATGAATAGATGTAATGATGTTGTTGATTTGTGAACTATTGGGTGGATGGATGGATGTAATGAATGTGAACTGATGGATGAATGGATGTAATGATGTTGTTGATTTGGGTGGATGGATGGATGTAATGAATGTGAACTGATGGATGAATGGATGTAATGATGATGTTAGTTTGTGAACTGATGGATGAATAGATGTACTGTTTGTTGATTTGTGAACTGTTGGATGAATGGATGAATGAATGTAATGATTGCGAACTCAGCCGAACTGTTAATTATTATCATTATTATTATTTTTTATTTATTTTTATTTGAACACTGTCTATATTTCCATGTTCTATGTAATACCCAACTTATAATTTATGCTTTTTGCAATTTCCATGTCTGTTTACACGTTCCTCGTTCCCACAGACCTACAAGATAGTGACTTCGGCATGTACAAGTGTATCTCCAAGAATTCTATAGCGGAGACAGACGGCTCCATCACCCTCAACAGTAAGACAGTTGGCCCTATTAGTATTTATGTTTTCTTTCAATGTACAAGTTTTCTCTCAATTATAAATTATATGGTATACTAGCCTAAGAGGAAATTCTCTTGATGGTGAAGTGTGGATGGTCTCTGATTCCTACAAACTATACCACGAAACAGATCGATCCCTTTTTTCCCCTATTAGTACCATTGAGGTCGTCTGTTTCCTGGCATAGTTTGGAGGAATCAGAAACCTTCCAATTCACCAACAAGAGCTAGAATCTCCCCTTAAACTTGACAATAATAATAATAATAAATAAGCATAAAATCTCACGTGTATTGAGTTGTAATGGTCTGTGAGATATGATGATATCAAACATTTATATTAGCATCAGATATTCTCCTGCATAGGGAAATTACGATTGCAAACTGCATGTATACAAGGAAACATTCTTATTTCTTTATTAATATATATTTGTTTACTAATTAAGAGCGTATGTTTCCTTGCATAGTATAGAATATTCATTAACCAACAACATATTACTTCCTTAATTGTATTTTATGTATTTATGTCATGTTGTTTTGTGGTTTCCTCAGAGACGTACCGACCCACTACTCCTTCCTACGTCAGACACCGCCGTCCTGGACATTACTACGGTATGAGATGAGTGATGTACTATAATTTTATAATGAACTTATTCACCCTCTGCCTTCCTTACTTATTTATTTATTTATTACCTTGACATTACTATTTATTTATTATTATTCTCTCTTCCTTCCTTCCACCACCATTCACGTGCTTTCTCTTACACTATTGAGTTAAAAATTATGGTATATATGAGTGTATTAGGGGTAGATATTATGGCTTATAGCTCTGACAGGGTTATAAAAGATTGTTACACATAGCAACACGAGGGTGAGCTATAATATATGGCTTATAATCATACAGTACTTGACATACTTTGGCTTTGGAATAAATTGTTCATCAGTTAGTGTCCTTTACAGGGGCAAGAAGTTATCGTACATTATTGTATTGAAAATGAGAATTGTTGTTTATTGCTGTAATGGTATGTTTCTTGCTACAATTTTTTTTTTTTATCTGGTTCTATGAAGAGTAATAATTCTGGTGCCTTTTCCACAGCAGAGGAGGATGCCAGGAAGGAGGAGGAGGAGGAGAGAAAGAAACGGGTGGAGGAGGAGGAGGAGAGACGTCGAGAGGAGGTGCGACGGGCCCAGGATGCAGAGAGACAGAGATTGGAGCTGTACAACAACAACAACCAGGGCCGCCATGGGGACCTCCAGAACAGAGTCACCACTGCACCAGGTAAAAATGTTGTTTTATGTACAGTAGTGTTTAAACTGTATAGAAAGTAGTATTAACAACAGAGATTAACCATGTATTCATAGAGTTAGTACCTGTTTCACCCTCTTTCTAGCTTTGTGAATAATTACCAGTATCCACTAACCTGTGAGATTGATAAGGAGTAATGTTGGAGGTTATGGGGCGAGACATATGGGCCAAGTTAGTGTAAAAAGACTATAATATGTAATACTAAGATGAGTAGACCGTAGCATACTAAGGGTCACGTAAGGGGTGAGACGTATGGGCCAAGTTAGTGTGAAATGACAACTGTAATACAATAAAGCTAACATGAGTAGACTGTAGCATACTAAGGGTGAGACTTAATGAGCCATGTTAGTGTAAAAAGACTATAATACTGTAACATTAACATGAATAGACTGTAGCATAATAAGGGTGAGACTTAATGAGCCAAGTTCGTGTAAAAAGACTATAATACTGTAACATTAACATGAATAGACTGTAGCATACTAAGGGTGAGACTTATGGGTCAAGTTAGTGTAAAAATACTATAATACTGTAACACTAACATGAGTAGACTGTAGCATACAAAGGGTGAGACTTATGGGCCATGTAAGTTTAAAAATACTATAATACTGTAACACTAACAAGAGTAGACTGTAGCATACTAAGGGTGAGACATATGGGCCAAGCTAGTGTAAAAAGACTATAATACTGTAACATTAACATGAGTAGACTGTAGCATACTTACTAACCCTTTGTGGTGGTGGTGTTGGTACAGGTGGTGGTGTGAGTGGTGGTGGAGCTGGCAGAACCTCACCGCCTTCCCTCGTCATCCTCTTGTTGTTGCTGCACCTGCTGATCCTCCTACGACTACTACGCTGCTCATCCTTGCTTAGCTAATAATTATAAAGATATTAATCCCTGTTGTCGCATCGTTATACCCCCTCGGCTCACAAATATAATTAACTTTAGTGTTTTTATTATTTTATTTTTCACGTATATTTAACTACCGTATAGCCTTTTTTTTTCCTGATATATGATAAATGTCCATGGCTGATATCAACATTGAGGCTAATGTTTGGTTCATTCTGGCTGTATCACACCTGAATGTTTACACCCAGAAAGCAGTTTTTGACCAAGAAAACTTTACCTAACCTAACCAAACCTTTACAGTATATCAGTTGTGGATATTTGCAGTCAGGAAAAGGACAGACTATACCATCTTTATTATCGTTTTTTGTTTATTATTTAACTTTACGGGTAATGTTTAAGTGGAATCACATGGCGTTGTTGTTCGTGTGTACATAAAAAATTCATTAACTTGCCTATGTAACCAAATGCTCTGTACTACATCGCTGTACCGCCTGCTTTGTAAATAAACTGTGTATTGTTGGTGAGTGTGTAAATTGATTGATTGATTGATATTAGACGCCGCAACAGCAAGGTCACATGGCGTCCGAGGAAGAATGGTGATTGAGAGATAGGACAGTGAGTTTGTAAAATATTTCTTGGTAAGTTGATTATGGGAGAGGGGGGCTCTTTTTAGTAAATTGGATGCTACTGATCCCTCCAAACTATGCCAGGAAACAAATCACATCAATGTTACTACACGGCATCTGTCGTTTCTTGTCATAGTTTGGAGGATTCACTAGCCTTCTAATTTACCAGCAAGAGAAGACTACAGTACTATAATATATAGAAAGGGTGTGGGGTGGCAGAGTGGTCAAACAGAATATGGCCCGGCTAAGTTAGGATACTGCATGGGCCACACATTCATTCATTCATTCATTTTCATCTTGATTCAAAATAATAATTGATATTTTTGTAATTTTCCGTTCTCAGTACAGCAGTTTGAATGTCTTAGTTTTGGACTAACACGACTCTAGTGTAACCACCTCGTATTCATCAGTCTCTTCCAGTCAGTCACTAGATCTAAAATTTCAGAGTATATACGAAAAAAATTGGTGTAGAAGTTTTGTTTCTCATTGTGCCCTTATTTGTGTAAAGGGAAGAGGGATGTGAAACCTATTAACACCCTTTAATTAATTGTTGTACTGAAAACAAAAACGTCATTATCATCCAAGCAATAGATTAGGTGGTGGAGAAAAACACTTTTGTCTGGAACTGTACACACCACATACAGCCATCCAGTACAGTAGGCTACCTCCCACCAATAAAAAACACAAAAGGAGCCAATCAGAGGCCTGGTGATGGGGATATAAACACAAACACGGCCAATCAAAAGCCAGACAGACCACAGGGCAGGCAGGGGGTCGCGTCGGGGCGGAACACAACACAACCAATCACCCAGCAACAAAAGGCTGGGATTGGTGCTAATGGATATATACCTGACCAAATAACGTCTGGTCGTGTGCTCTGTATTGTATGAACAAATAGACGCACACATTCACACACAATAGGCCATTAACACTATATAGTAGCTTTTTTTTTTTTTTTTTTGGTGCGTATCTTTGAAGGGGGCGCAAAAGTGATGGGAAGATCGAAGCCTGTCTGAAATCTACTGGTAAGGATTATCTTATAGAGGTTGTATAGTGGTACAGTTGGACACATGAATGGGTGGTACAGCCCAAGTGAAAGATGGACAATTTCTCCCAATATCAAGTTCCTTATTAGTGCCAAATAGGAGACATCAGGGGCAGAAGTCAGTATTGAGGATGGTAATAAAAAGCAAGTACCTGATAATAGACATTGGTTACTCAAATGGGACAAGTATCTTTCACCTGGGCTGTACCACCCATTCATGTGTCCAACTGTACATTAGAGAGCATTGATTCCATCAAAATGTGCCAGGAAACTGCAGGAGTAAAAAGGGAATTTTTTACCATACGAAATACCTAAAGAGACCGTCAATGTTCAAGAACAAACAGGGAATTATTGAGGTAAAAAGGGAAATTCGGATGTTGAAGTTGGGGGAATTTCGGCAAGCAGAACTGGCACCACTGGCAACAATGGAGAAATTATAAAGATTATTCAAGAGTAAATAGGGAAATTTCTACCAGACGAAATATCAAGAAAATGGTAATTGTACGACAACCTTCGGAGTATACAGGGAATTTCTGAGGTAAAAAGGGAAATTCTGATGTTGAAGTTGGAGAAATTTCGTCAAGTTGGCAACACTGTACTAGTCATGTCACGTGTTGTATTGTTTATGATGATGGCTGCTGTGTTGTCATCCAAGTCTCCCCAGTCCACATTAATTACGGCCATCAAGGTCAGCCTATCATTGCTAATTAGGTTAAAGGCAAAATAAGTAATGTGAGATAATTAAAGTGAATATAATTAATGTGATATAATAAGACATGATGGTTTATTTACACTACACATGATAAATATTAACTGTTCGTTCTGAAATTTATTTATTTATTTAATGCAAAGGTAATTTCGTCAATGTACTGTGTTCACTATATTGTATATTTTAGTATCATTACCCCCCACTATTTTGGACCATTCTAAGACACTTTTCATGGTAACTATACTTTTCATCTATGGAAATTAGTCTGACCTAACCTAACCTAACCTAGACCACAACAGACTACCGGGACCTAACCTGGGCAAACTACCGGGATATAACCGGTGTAAACTATCATAAAGTGACCCTGGCAAATTCCCGGGACCTAGCCAGATGGGGAAACACTGTGCAGCCCTAGCCAAGAACACAGTACTTTTGTAATAATACCGTTAATTTTTTTTTTCTCCGTACTTGCTATGGTGAGTTAATTAAAAGGGTAACAGTTAGTACAGTGTTATTAAATCTGGAGCAATATGATTCTTCCAAATTATTCCAAGCAACATAACACCATTATTTTTGTTAAGCTGGTTCTGTTTCCTAGGACACTGTGAAGCAATCGAAGTGCTCTAATGTCCTGTACCAAAAGTATATTCTCCCCTTAAATTAATGAATGGTGGTGGTGGTCAACATCATTCAGTAAATAACTACTGTCAAATGGTATTGGGGTTTTTTTCTGTTGTGGTATTTAATTTGGAATACAATGCAAAGCATTAAGTTAGAGTGAAAATCAATTTATCTACAGTAGACTCTTGTTTTGGGTTAAGTTAGGGCAGGTCTGGCTAATTCTAGAGTTTAAGAATATTATATAACTAATCTTGTGACACACTGCAAACTGAGAGACTGTTCAGTTTATCCTTCTTTCCTTTTTTTCCCTTTGTAGTTGGTGTCCTTCCTCTCTGTCTCCTTTCCCGGACACCTAACCTCCATTACATTACCATCACAGCAAAATGAGAGGCTGTTCAACGGTTCTTTCTTTCACCTTTATGGATGATGTTCTTCTTCTCACCCTGTTGCATTTTCAATATTTTCAATATGTTACCTCCACCCTCATAGTGTCCTGAGCACAATATAATTCCATCCTGTATAATTATGGACTTGTCTCAATAGGCTACCACTGCCGATCACACTCTCAGGTCGGTTAAGTTAGGGTTCCTTTAATTTGCTTTCCATGAGTAAAATGAGCTGTGAAAGTTAATGAGACTGTATTTAAGAATATCCTATGGTTAGTTTTATTGCTACACCCAAGTGTCATTTTCTCATGATTTTTTTGCTTTTGGACCCTGGCTGAGACGAGCCCAGATACAAATCAGAAATTTTCATCCTGGGCCCAGTATACTGTAGCTCAAGTTGCTGTAAGTGTATCCTATATTGTTTTTTTCAACTGATACCTGTACATGCTTATAAGTGCATTGTTTTTCAGGATGGAGCTTGAGCTGATGTGGACTGCATTAGGGTGAAGAAGGTGTTGGTGTTACGATGCACAAACTTCCAGCATACAACAAGAGTCAGCTTGCCCAGTTGCTGTTGTCATTGTTGAAGAGTTGGTGAGTTTTCTATCAAGTCATATATTAACATACTGTAGCCCCATATTCCAGAATGATGGTGTGGTACTTGTATGATGGTTGTGTAGGGTGTCTATGGAGTCATTGTACCAGAACCACACCATTGTATGCAGGAATATCTTTGGTGTTGATGATGGTGTGGTATTGGTACGATGGCTCTGAAATGTGTCTATGGAGTCATGGTACTGATACCAAACCATCGTCAACACCATGAATGTTCTTGCATATGGCTCATAGTTGTTTAAAATTTCTTGTATCTGTAGCTGTGATGAATAACTGCCTTGTTCTGAACACTTCTATTGGGGTAATTCCTATACCATTTATCTGAGGTACTTTCTACTGGTTAAGGAAAAGTGGAAAATAGAGATTTGGTTAAGAGTACAATAGCACAAAGCCGTGTATTTGACTCCATACCTACAGTCAACTTATATATAGCCCTCCAAAGTGGAGAGTTACATGACTCTTGTTTTCAAATGACTCCCAGTATTATTAACCATTCTGTACACATGCTTTTATTTAGTCTTTTGTATAGCAGAAAATATTAAGTCAAAGTTAGTAATTGATATAGGGTGTTTGTTGGTGTTTATGTAATGAGGCAAATTTTTATGACGGTGTTAATTTGGTAGCATAAGGGGGTTTTTGGGCTGAGACTTTAAGATGTAAGAGGCTCGGGGATCACCTGTTGCACCTACTCATCACCCTGCAGGTAACCTGGCCCGATCACAATAAGAATAAGCGCCCTACTCTGGGAAGAGTTAAACCCTGAAACTGAGTGCTCAAACCAATTTTATTACCCCACGGAGCCACATATCCATCGGTTATGACGGTGTTCCATTACCCATTAACAAACTTGATCTTTACTCTGTTGTTATAGTTGGCTGCATAGATGTATCTTTAACATGAGATAAGATACGCTATGAGCTCTTTGTCTATCTATATCTATGGTGGCTACAGTTGTTTGGATCAACCCTAAAGCATGGCCAATTGTTGCCACCTTTTCTCTTTCTTTTAACAATATGGACTTCTTCACGTAATGAGATGATCTGTCTTTTCTTTGCATCACTAATATCACTTGAAAGCTTTCTCTTCAGCGCCATTTAAAGGATATTACTGTACGAGAAGTAAGCACAAAAATATCACAAAAATCACCTGAATGATGTGTCCTTGTGTGGCAACAAGTAAGCCGTGACTGACTAACTGACCGATACCAACTCTGCTGCTCTGATTCCCATACTTCCTCACCTACCACCACACCACAATAACTTATTTCATGTTAATTTACGTTATTAGATATATTTCTGCAGTATTATATCCTTTTTTTGTGAAATTGTCATGTTTTTGTGTTTGCTCAGCTGTGTATGGGAACCAGAAATACGAGTGAAAGCACATGTAGTTTTGAGGGAGGGTGTGCAAGCAGTCAGTCATACGCATCAAATTTAAGCCCTCGGATCTTCGGATAACAATGGTTTGCCACCAATTGATCCGAGTGATCGAGGGTTTACTGTATAGTTTATTTCAGGTGCCAAAAGTAATGGATAAAATGGCATTTGTCTGTGCATAACTTTAGAGTGTAGGTGAAAGAGAATTGGAAATTTTTGCAAAAGAAAAAGTGGATTGAAGTTGAATACAGTATGTGACCCTTACATGTACTTTGGTTCTGTTGCAGGTTCTGTAATGAAGTTGTAATGAAGACACATCACATTGGAACCTCATCACTGGCTGGTATCCCTATGGTACTACAGTTATTGCTACGGTGTCCGGTAGATGGTGAGATGATACTTATGATATGAGGACATCAGACATTACAACACTTTCATACCAAAGTCTTGATTTTGTCATAGTAGTGTTGCATTAGTGTTGGATCAATTAAGGGGATAGTATAGTTTTGTTTGGTACATTGGAGCACTTGATTCCTCCTCCAAAGTATTCCAAGAAACAAGCAGGACCTGATTAACAAAATATATGGTGGCCATTTGTTGCTTGGAATAGTTTAGAGGAATCCAATTACTCCAGATTTACTATCACTACTATCCACTTTAAGCTTAACAGTTTTATCTTGCTACCTTTTCTTAGTTTGTCTGATTTATTGCACTGGTTTAGGAAGTGTTGTTATTGTATATTGTGGAGTTATTGTCTGGTATTTGTGTTTGGTATATATAACACTTGACACCATAGTCTTTGTTTACATTCACAAGCTGTAATATGGAAGAAATGTAATGTACAGGATTTTAAATTTATATCATATAAATAGGTTTGTCATTTGTTTGCTTTTTAAAAAATTACATTTCATAAAGTTTTATCATTGGTATTCAAGGTCATAGTTACAAGTGTTATAATTTTGAAAGTAATGATAATCTTCCTAGAATTCATAAGCACCCATTACTACATCCCTTGAATTTGATGTAACCTACTGTTTATATTATTTTAGTAAGTAAAGTTATATGTTGACTAAACACAAGACCAGACCAAAACTTGAATCAGAAGGCAGTATAACAATTATTAAATCCAGTTCAGTTATACAGAAACGTGTACCAGTCCATATGGAGGCATTTGGTACAAAGATAGTAAAAGTAAACACCTGACTTAATCGTAATCTTCAAGCTTTGCATTTCTAGCCTTCAGGTTGAGGCTGTTTTAAAATCCACAATATCATTTTTCAGTCCCAATTTAAGGGGATAGTAGTTTTGGTAAGTCTGGAGCATCTATTTCCTCCAAACTATTCCACACAACGGGCCACCATTATTTATGTTAATCTGGTCCTGTTTCCTGGCATTGTCGGAAGAAATCAAGAAGCTCCAGTGTACCAAAAGTACACTACTCCCTTAACAGTATCAGCATTGCAGTATTTCATAAATATTTACAGTATTTTCATAAGAGATGGACATGAATTAAATTCAATCTTTCCATGTAGAGGTAATTTCTTCATTATAATGGAAAATCCTGTTTGGGTTCAGTACTTCAATTTTCTCTAATGGAATACCGAATATTTACTTGAAATAATAGGGACGGGGCTTCCCTAAAATTCTTGTGGCTTTAAAGGGATATACTCTATGGTAAATTGGAGGGTTCCAGAGTCAACCTAACTATGTCACGAGACAGATCCCCAATTAGTAACATTGAGGCGATTTGTTTCCTGGGATAGTTTGGAGGAATTAATAGCTCTCCAATTTACCAAGAGATATTCCCAAAAATCTTTCATCATTTAAATGTACACAAGGATTTTCTGGACACCCTGTATAGAGGCTGTGTCAAGTACCGGTAGTACTTTCACAAGTATTTTCTGAGACATTATAGAGGAATACACACATCTTCTCAAGGTCACTTTGCAATGCTAATATAATATTGGAGGGATTGAGGTGGAGTTTGATGTCCTCATATCAGCAATTTTGTTTGAACCCTACACCCTTTCAGGTATCCATAAGTTCAATGTAACACCTGGTGAGATGATAAAAATGGTCTCTTAAATAAAAGAAGTTATGAAAAACTTTATATATTTTTTATTCCTACATACACCATTTTATATAGTGAGTTTATTATTTTTCCTTTACTTAATCCTCATCCTTCTTCAGTTCACCACTTATCCTCCTCCTTAAGTGCTGGTGCTTGTCCTCTTTGGCTTCCTTGTGAAGGTCTTCTTCACTTTTGTCACTGCAGATCTGAAAGAAATTGATTCAAGGTTATTTTCAAGGTACAGTATTTAACTTTTTGGTACAGATTGCATGTTTTAATATCTACTGGCAGTATTGCTTTCCAAAACCTTAAATACCAACCCCCCTCAAGTGGTAGTTAGACCACAACAGACTACCGGGACCTAACCTGGGCAAACTACCGGGATATAACCGGTGTAAACTATCATAAAGTGACCCTGGCAAATTCCCGGGACCTAGCCAGATGGGGAAACACTGTGCGGCCCTAGCCAAGAACACAGTACTTCTGTAATAATACCGTTAATTTTTTTTTTTCTCCGTACTTGCTATGGTGAGTTAATTAAAAGGGTAACAGTTAGTACAGTGTTATTAAATCTGGAGCAATATGATTCTTTCAAATTATTCCAGGCAACATAACACCATTATTTTTGTTAAGCTGGTTCTGTTTCCTAGCACACTGAAGCAATCGAAGTGCTCTAATGTCCTGTACCAAAAGTATATTCTCCCCTTAAATTAATGAATGGGGGTGGTGGTCAACATCATTCAGTAAATAACTACTGTCAAATGGTAATGGGGTTTTCTTCTGTTGTGGTATTTAATTTGGAATACAATGCAAAGCATTATGTTAGAGTGAAAATCAGTTTATCTACAGTAGACTCTTGTTTTGGGTTAAGTTAGGGCAGGTCTGGCTAATTCTAGAGTTTAAGAATATTATATAACTAATCTTGTGACACACTGCAATCTGAGAGACTGTTCAGTTTATCCTTCTTTCCCCTTTGTAGTTGGTGTCCTTCCTCTCTGTCTCCTTTCCCAGACACCTAACCTCCATTACATTACCATCACAGCAAAATGAGAGGCTGTTCAACGGTTCTTTCTTTCACCTTTATGGATGATGTTCTTCTTCTCACCCTGTTGCATTTTCAATATTTTCAATATGTTACCTCCACCCTCATAGTGTCCTGAGCACAATATAATTCCATCCTGTATATGGACTTGTCTCAATAGGCTACCACTGCCGATCACACTCTCAGGTCGGTTAAGTTAGGGTTCCTTTAATTTGCTTTCCATGAGTAAAATGAGCTGTGAAAGTTAATGAGACTGTATTTAAGAATATCCTATGGTTAGTTTTATTGCTACACCCAAGTGTCATTTTCTCATTACTTTTTTGCTTTTGGACCCTGGCTGAGACAAGCCCAGATACAAATCAGAAATTTTCATCCTGGGCCCAGTATACTGTTGTTCAAATTGCTGTAAGTGTATCCTATATTGTTTTTTTCAACTGATACCTGTACATGCTTATAAGTGCATTGTTTTTCAGGATGGAGCTTGAGCTGATGTGGACTGCATTAGGGTGAAGAAGGTGTTGGTGTTACGATGCACAAACTTTCAGCATACAACAAGAGTCAGCTTGCCCAGTTGCTGTTGTCATTGTTGAAGAGATGGTGAGTTTTCTATCAAGTCATATATTAACATACTGTAACCCCATATTCCAGAATGATGGTGTGGTACTTGTATGATGGCTGTGTAGGGTGTCTATGGAGTCATTGTACCAGAACCACACCATTGTATGCAGGTATATATTTGGTGTTGATGATAATGTGGTATTGGTACAATGGCTCTGAAATGCGTCTGTGGAGTCATGGTACTGATACCAAACCATCGTCAACACCATGAATGTTCTTGCATATGGCCCATAGTTGTTTAAAATTTCGTGTATCTGTAGCTGTGATGAATAACTGCCTTGTTCTGAACACTTCTATTGGGGTAATTCCTATACCATTTATCTGAGGTACTTTCTACTGGTTAAGGAAAAGTGGAAAATAGAGATTTGGTTAAGAGTACAATAGCACAAAGCTGTGTATTTGACTCCATACCTACAGTCAACTTATATATAGCCCTCCAAAGTGGAGAGTTACATGACTCTTGTTTTCAAATGACTCCCAGTATTATTAACCATTCTGTACACATGCTTTTATTTAGTCTTTTGTATAGCAGAAAATATTAAGTCAAAGTTAGTAATTGATATAGGGTGTTTGTTGGTGTTTATGTAATGAGGCAAATTTTTATGACGGTGTTAATTTGGTAGCATAAGGGGGTTTTTGGGCTGAGACTTTAAGATGTTAGAGGCTTGGGGATCACCTGTTGCACCTACTCATCACCCTGCAGGTAACCTGGCCCGATCACCATAAGAATAAGCGCCCTACTCTGGGAAGAGTTAAACCCTGAAACTGAGTGCTCAAACTAATTTTATTACCCCACGGAGCCACATATCCATCGGTTATGACGGTGTTCCATTACCCATTAACCAACTTGATCTTTACTCTGTTGTTATAGTTGGCTGCATAGATGTATCTTTAACATGAGATAAGATATGCTATGAGCTCTTTGTCTATCTATATCTATGGTGGCTACAGTTGTTTGGATCAACCCTAAAGCATGGCCAATTGTTGCCACCTTTTCTCTTTCTTTTAACAATATGGACTTCTTCACGTTATGAGATGATCTGTCTATTCTTTGCATCACTAATATCACTTGAAAGCTTTCTCTTCAGCGCCATTTAAAGGATATTACTGTACGAGAAGTAAGCACAAAAATATCACAAAAATCACCTGAATGATGTGTCCTTGTGTGGCAACAAGTAAGCCGTGACTGACTAACTGACCGATACAAGCTCTGCTGCTCTGATTCCCATACTTCCTCACCTACTACCACACCACAATAACTTATTTCATGTTAATTTACATTATTAGATATATTTCTGCAGTATTATATCCTTTTTTTGTGAAATTGTCATGTTTTTGTGTTTGCTCAGCTGTGTATGGGAACCAGAAATACGAGTGAAAGCACATGTAGTTTTGAGGGAGGGTGTGCAAGCGGTCAGTCATACGCATCAAATTTAAGCCCTCGGATCTTCGGATAACAATGGTTTGCCCCCAATTGATCCGAGTGATCGAGGGTTTACTGTATAGTTTATTTCAGGTGCCAAAAGTAATGGAAAAAATGGCATTTGTCTGTGCATAACTTTAGAGTGTAGGTGAAAGAGAATTGGAAATTTTTGCAAAAGAAAAAGTGGATTGAAGTTGAATACAGTATGTGACACTTACATGTACTTTGGTTCTGTTGCAGGTTCTGTAATGAAGTTGTAATGAAGACACATCACATTGGAACCTCATCACTGGCTGGTATCCCTATGGTACTACAGTTATTGCTACGGTGTCCGGTAGATGGTGAGATGATACTTATGATATGAGGACATCAGACATTACAACACTTTCATACCAAAGTCTTGATTTTGTCTTAGTAGTGTTGCATTAGTGTTGGATCAATTAAGGGGATAGTATAGTTTTGTTTGGTACATTGGAGCACTTGATTCCTCCTCCAAAGTATTCCAAGAAACAAGCAGGACCTGATTAACAAAATATATGGTGGCCATTTGTTGCTTGGAATAGTTTAGAGGAATCCAGTTACTCCAGGTTTACTAACACTACTATCCACTTTAAGCTTAACAGTTTTATCTTGCTACCTTTTCTTAGTTTGTCTGATTTATTGCACTGGTTTAGGAAGTGTTGTTATTGTGTATTGTGGAGTTATTGTCTGGTATTTGTGTTTGGTATATATAACACTTGACACCATAGTCTTTGTTTACATTCACAAGCTGTAATATGGAAGAAATGTAATGTACAGGATTTTAAATTTATATTATATAAATAGGTTTGTCATTTGTTTGCTTTTTAAAAATTTACATTTCATAAAAAGTTTTATCATTGGTATTCAAGGTCATAGTTACAAGTGTTATAATTTTGAAAGTAATGATAATCTTCCTAGAATTCATAAGCACCCATTACTGCATCCCTTGAATTTGATGTAACCTACTATTTATATTATTTTAGTAAGTCAAGTTATATGTTGACTAAACACAAGACCAGACCAAAAGTTGAATCAGAAGGCAGTATAACAATTATTAAATCCAGTTCAGTTATACAGAAACTTGTACCAGTCCATATGGAGGCATTTGGTACAAAGATAGTAAAAGTAAACACCTGACTTAATCGTAATCTTCAAGCTTTGCATTTCTAGCCTTCAGGTTGAGGCTGTTTTAAAATCCACGATATCATTTTTCAGTCCCAATTTAAGGATATAGTAGTGTTGGTAAGTCTGGAGCATCTATTTCCTCCAAACTATTCCACACAACGGGCCACCATTATTTATGTTAATCTGGTCCTGTTTCCTGGCATTGTCGGAAGAAATCAAGAAGCTCCAGTGTACCAAAAGTACACTACTCCCTTAACAGTATCAGCATTGCAGTATTTCATAAATATTTACAGTATTTTCATAAGAGATGGACATGAATTAAATTCAATCTTTCCATGTAGAGGTAATTTCTTCATTATAATGGAAAATCCTGTTTGGGTTCAGTACTTCAATTTTCTCTAATGGAATACCGAATATTTACTTGAAATAATAGGGACGGGGCTTCCCTAAAATTCTTGTGGTTTTAAAGGGATAAACTCTATGGTAAATTGGAGGGTTCCAGAGTCAACCTAACTATGTCAAGAAACAGATCCCCAATTAGTAACATTGAGGCGATTTGTTTCCTGGGATAGTTTGGAGGAATTAATAGCTCTCCAATTTACCAAGAGATATTCCCAAAAATCTTTCATCATTTAAATGTACACAAGGATTTTCTGGACACCCTGGATAGAGGCTGTGTCAAGTACCGGTAGTACTTTCACAAGTATTTTCTGAGACAGTATAGAGGAATACACACATCTTCTCAAGGTCACTTTGCAATGCTGATATAATATTGGAGGGATTGAGGTGGAGTTTGATGTCCTCATATCAGCAATTTTGTTTGAACCCTACACCCTTTCAGGTATCCATAAGTTCAATGTAACACTTGGCGAGATGATAAAAATGGTCTCTTAAATAAAAGAAGTTATGAAAAATGATATATATTTTTTTTTCCTACATACACCATTTTATATAGAGAGTTTATTATTTTTCCTTTACTTAATCCTCATCCTTCTTCAGTTCTCCACTTGTCCTCCTCCTTAGGTGTTGGTGCTTGTCCTCTTTGGCTTCCTTGTGAAGGTCTTCTTCACTTTTGTCACAGCAGATCTGAAAGAAATTGATTCAAGGTTATTTTCAAGGTATTTAACTCTGGTACAGATTGCATGTTTTAATATCTACTGGCAGTGTTGCTTTCTAAAACCTTAAATACCAACCCCCCTCAAGTGGTGGTAGTAGTTAGAGCCGTACCAACTGGGAGGCACTCTCGAATTTTAGAAAGCAACACTGCTTGTAGATATCTAAACTCTGTATGAATCTAAAAGCTAGCATGCCAAAGAGAAAGACAGGGTGTCCATAAATTATGTTAACAAATTACCTTTAATGAACATGTAAAGTTGTTCAGATAATTTAAGAACACCCTGTATATACAGGTTCAATTCTGAGTGCCAGGAAAAGTAGACATCTAGTCCAAGCAGCAATCAATATGACTTGTAGTGAGGAGAAAGTTATGTCCATTCCACTAAATATGAGCTTGAGGAGATGGATACCATTATGTGCAAAGCTGAACTACAGTGAACAAAAGATTGTTTCCTCAGCAAGTCACTATGACTGAATTATCTGTGATTAAAAAAAAAATAAACATTTTGCTAACCATCATCTGTTGTTTAGTAGTTTGAACCACAGGTGCTTCAGTTATATTGTTGCTGGCTGAGGGAACAAACTTTTGTACACCACAGTAGTGTGAGCTGTTTTTCACAGTGAATTAGAGGCTACAAAATCACATCAACTGCCAAAATAAATACCATAGTATAGCATATCTTGGCAGTTCTGAAGTGTGTGTAGCCCTCCAATTCACATCAGAAATGCATCAACTGGACATAAACACTTCCCTCAACCAGGAGAAAACTTATTCACTTAATAGATTACAACTTTACCTGGCCAACCCTGTAATGTACTGCTGACAGCAAAAATGTTCACTAGTGCATAATGAGCCCAAAATGTTGAGAACTTAAAAGATTCTATATTGGACATACAACCAATTCTTAATGTTGAAATGTTATTGGGGAAGTATAGTGATGGTAATTCTGGAGAAAAGTGATTCCTCCAAACTATTCCAAGCAACAGGCCACCATTATATTTGTTCATATGATCCTGTTTCCTGGTATACTCTAAAGGAAAAGTATACTATCCCATTAATTAAACCTACCAACATTAGCTGACCATCAGGTTCATAAGCACATGAGTAAATCACATTTTGTTTTTAACAGTTACTTACTGTACACTCACCAAAAACAAAGCATCTGGGAATTGTATCAGATATGGAATTACCATTGATTTTTCTTACCTGTCATATATTTGAGCAAAATATATAAAATACAAATAGCTTTTGTCATGAGTGCACATTTCTAAACCCAAGCTGCATACAGTACATTATACAAACACACAGAAATCAATGTAGCTCCATTAACACTCACAGTAACTAGTGATGCTTGTACTGTTGCTGTAGATGGATGAATGGATGGAAGGAAAGATGGATGAACACAGCGAAGATTCGTAAGCCTCTTGTAGAACTGGACTCCGCAACTCTGCAACATAATAAAATGAGAAAATTTATGAGAAGGAATATATCATTCCATTTTGAATGAGATGCTTTTGGGGCTGGGTGGTAGTAAGTATTCATATCACAATTACTATTACAGAAAAAATGTAAAACTTGTCTATTACAAATACTATCAGTCTGTGTCTGAAATGAGCTGTAAAACCTATGCTGTTGTATTTCAAGAAAGATGGTGAATGAACTTAAACAAGGGGTTGAATGGAATAAGAACAGTGATAAATGAAATACAAAACACCCAGAAAGAAACCAAACCATACCTGCAGAGAAAATCACAGTGTATTCAAATGAAGTTGTTGAGTAACACTGGATCAATCTTCAGGGGACTGGATTAACACTACAAGTCATGAAGTGTCCCTCCTTTCAATTCTTCAACCATCCCTCTTTTCCTTCTGTTTTCTTCATGCTTGCTGTCCCACCTCTCATCATCTCCCTCATCCTACAGGGTCTTCCAGGTCTCTAGTAGTCTTCCATCATCAATTCAATGCTTCCATCCTGAGAATTAACACAAGGTTAGCATCCCAGTTTGGATGCACTGTGCACTATAAGCTCTTGTTTATACACGTACTATTTGGGACTATATGTAATACAGTAATCAGAAGGATAGCAATATTTGCAATGTGTGTTCATTGATGCTGTCCCAAAACGACTGAAACTGTTTAACCCCAAATACAAGTTTTCTAGGGTCTAACTCTAGGTGCTTCCAACAACTCTATGACATTCTTGGAATCAGTACAGTTGTCTGCCATTACCAAGTACCAGGCAGAAATCTAGTTAGTGCATTAATTAAGTGAAACCAACTTACTTCATTAAATAAAGATATATTTTTTGTAGTTATATTTCCATGGAGTTGTTGGAAGCTCCAATTGTGTGTGTATGCTGATTCTGTCCCAAAAAGACTAGAAGGGGATATCAACAAAATACTAACAAGTAACTATGACATTATTGCCAAGGTGTGGTTATGATTACCCTGCAATTACACAATATTATTGTCCTCATTTTTGGCATTGACTGTATATGTATAAAAAAAGGAAAAAGAAAAATGGACAAATATAGAAATGGAAGTTATTTGGATTTTGGATCTCGTTTTAGAATATAAAAAAATGAAAAAATATATATTCTCAACTATCAGAAAATTTGACAAACTATGTACCATATATTGTAATTTATTTATAAATTGATGAGAAAGAAAAATAGGAAAAATGGAAGAATTGAAAGGAAGGAAGGAAATGACAAGAAAGAAAAAATGAAGCAATAAATGAAGGAAACGATGGAAATTAAATAAACAAACGAAATAATATATATGTTATAACCTGGTCAATGTCCCTCCTCGGTCTTCCACTGGGGTTCTTTGCCCTCTACCTGTCCCCCTCACACCTCCATTGGTTGAATTGGTCATCACTGGTCCTGAATAAAATAGGAAAAAATAATAAATTGGATCTTTATTTATATATGCATAAGGTTAAAAAGTATGGTGTGTACATAATTAAAATAAATGAGTAATTATCATCAATTCTTATTATACTATATACCAACACATGGGTTTACTAAAAATATATAAAATCAAAATTAAATCAATAAATCAGTTCACTATAATTGTATTATAATACCAGGAAATTTTCAGTAAACTATTATTATTGACCCAATGTAGGTCCTGGAGTGGGACCACCCCCCAGGCTACCAAAGAAGGAAGCTGTGGGGGCCAAACCGTCACAAAATCCCCCCACCCCCACCAAGGGGGCGCGAGTCCCTGGGAACAGCTTCAGTCACCTGGGCATTACCTCACCCCTCACACAACACACACAGCTACACATTTTTTCACCAAGAAACTATTCTCCAGCTGTCATTTCTTGACTTCTCCTTCTAGCAGGACACATCGAAAGCAATCCTGGACCCACTTACAAATGCACATGTTCGACATACTCAAAACCCATCATAGTATAATCCTGCCAATATCATACAACACACCATAAACATTGCCCTCTTACAAGAAACAAAATTAAACAACACACATAAAACACATACATTTCCCAATTTCACCACCATCAGACTAGACCGGGCCAACGGCAATGGCGGTGGACTCATCACCCAAGTCCAAAAATCCCTAACTTCATAGAAACCAGTGCACACCTCAAATCCCTTCTCCCCCACCACAACACCAACACAGAAATTCAAGCCAGCCCGATAGTTCCCCATAACTTCTCCCCCCAGCTACCAACAAATCACCAAACAACCTGACCTCATCCTGGGTGATGACTTCAACGCCAAGACGTCGGCCTGGTATGTCAACAACCCAGACACAGACAGAGTCTGCCCAGGGGGGCTGACTTTATTCTCTGTGAATACTAGCCATCCCCCACAGGGTTAGAATAATGACTGTTGTAGGATCTGGTCACTTTTTAGTGGATTTGACGGGATCTGCCCATGTGAGGTGTACTGCAACCGGAGGCTTTTTTTTATCCACTGTTGTGTGGACCGCCAGCACACAGGGGAGCATTATCCCTTTGCATGCAGCAGTCTAAACTTCCTCCCCCTTTATGGTCTCTTCAGGACTGGTCTCATGGAAGGTGTGGCCCCACTTGTAGCTCTTGTGGTAACGTGGACTTGGGCCCACAGCACCTTCTCCTCAATCTCCCTGGCGGTTGGAGGTCCCCAGACTCCCTGATCCAGTAAGTTCTGTTCTCATTTCCCTGGGATTTGCTTCAGTAGCCCAGGCATATAGGGTCAGCCCCTCCTTTATATTAATTTGCTTTTTTCACTGCGACCAGAGAGTACCAGGGGTCTGTGGGGGCAGGAGGCCATTCTGCCCCGGGAGAACATCAACAACAACACAGACAGAGGGCTTGAAATCTTTTTCCAAACACACCCACATCCCTCACCAAGCCCTCTACCAACCATAATCACCTGACATCTCCTTCTGCTCCCCCAACCTTGCCTCAGAACATCATGGAGGCATCTCCCAATCACAATCACCACAAAAACAAGAATCACCCCAACTGGCCACAGGCATAGGCCTACATACACTAACTACAAAAGAGCCAACCGGGAAGCCTTCATTACCGAAAAAGAACAACATTTTGAAACACTGAACAGTACGCCCATCACAAACATCAACACTGCTGTACAAAAATTCAATATTACTAAGAAATTAATTTGACAGAAAAGATTTGATGGTAAGATAATAATTATGGACAAGCGCCCAAATAATACCTTCATGACATCACTGGGACCTTCTTAATCAATACGTCAATATATTTTTTCCCCACAGACATGACGCAACTATCTAATTAATTACATCACTGGGACGTTCTTAATAAACACGTCATTGTGACGTCAATATATCTTTTATTACCTAATTTTTTCCAAACTCAAAAAATGTCTTCCTATGGCCCCAAAGGAAGATGAGAACTAAAAAAATGGTATTAGTCAAGCGTTTGTCCATAATCACTCCCATTAATTTTTTGGTAAATATTGAAAGAATTACCGTTATTGAGTACAGTTTTTCTACCTTCATTACCCACTTATTTAGACCATTCTAAGACTATTTTCTTCTATGGCATTTCCTCCGCAAATGCCCCATTTCCAAGATATTCAAATGGGGTATTTTCAAATTAGCCTGACCTTACCTAGACCACAGCAGACTACCAGGACCTAACCTGGGCAAACTACCGGGAAATAACCGTGGTAAAGTACTTGAAATGACCGGGGCAATATACTAGGACCTAGGTCCCAGTATTTTACCCCAGTCATTTATTGTACTTTATCACGATTATTTCCCGGTAGTTTGACCAGGTTAGGTCACGGTAGTTTGCCCAGGTTAGGTCCCGGTAGTCTGATGCGGTCTAGGTTAGGTTAGGTTAGGTTAGGTTAGGTTAGGTTAGGTCAGGTCAGGTAAGGTCAGGCTAATTTCAAAATGCCCCATTTAAATATGCTCTATCTTGGAAATGGGGCATTTGCGGAGGAAATGCCATAGAAGAAAATAGTCTTAGAATGGTCTAAATAAGTGGGTAATGAAGGTAGAAAAAACGTACGCAATAACGGTAATTCATTCAATATTTACCGTTTTTGGAGATAGAGTCGAAAGCAGACTATGGACAAACGCTTGACTATTACGAAAAAAATATAAAAATTAATTCACAGATCCGCTATTACAAGTCTTGAGAAAAATTCAATGCTTCGTACCCCTATAATAAAAAAAATAAAAAAAACCACCATTATTTACATACCTTCACCATATTATCGTGAATTATTGTGTTGAATGTGTGCTGGTATTACTTGTGTTGGTCCTTGTGGTGTTATATGAGCTGCATAATAAGGAAAACACTGGGAAAATATGGAAAAATAAAGGTTTGTAGAGTTGTAATGTAGGGGAGTGAGAGATTGAAAAGGTCAGTGTTGCCAGATGATGATGTTACTATTCCCACCATTTCGTCAGTGTTGCCAGATGACCTGTATGTGCCGGGGGTTATGGCTCATTGATTTATAGTTTTAATCACCTGTCTGACAAATAATATATATATATATATATATATGCAGTGAAAGGAAGGATTAAAAAAAAACTACTTAAAGTGAATGAATTAAATAAAAAGATTACGAATAACAAGTATGCGAGGAGAGAATAGACAAAGAATATATTTGTGACTGTCCCACACTATTATGCTTATAATTTGTTTGTCATTGCAGGTGGTGTTGAAGGAGCTTATAGTGTTGTCCTGGACCAGTACACATACTCCCACTATTGGATTGGGCATTGTGTAGATACGTGTACTGGCGCGGGGCTCCACTCTCCTGAAGATAGTAGGCCTACCCCAGGCCGTAAGTTTATCGGCCTGGGGCCTACCATTCCTCTATACACACACCAACTAACCAACCAACCAACCAGTAGGGACGTGAGCCTTTCAGTGTGTAGGCTGTGGTGTAATGGTGTGTGTGTGTGTGTGTGGTACAGTCTTTGGAAGATGTGACCCCCTTCTTCCTTGATGCTGGAGGTCCAAGAGAGGGGAGGGGGTATAAACTCTGCAGTTACCTGAAGGAACCCCTGTGGGCACCCCGTATATTAAAGGGGGCCTGGGGAGACTTGCATGAGTGATCTCCAATGTGGTAATGAAGTAGCATATCGTTATTTTGATATGCCCGAATACGAATTTCCATTATATTATATATTTTTATTTATTCATTTTTTGAGAAAATTTCGGTGGGATCAGCCCTGGGTTAGGTTCCGGAAACTCTTCAAATTATCAGTTACAAGGAAGGAATGTATAATAAAATGTGCCAAACAGATAAAGTAGTTTGTAATATCCTATAATATAAAAGATGGATGATTGGCTGGTGTTGGAGCTCTTTTATATATAGATATACATATGTATATATATTATATTTTTTTTCACCTACCAAGCATACTTCAGCTCTAGTGGTTACAATTATCTCGTAGTCATCACCACAAATATTGCTGCATATAGAGGACTTAATTTGACATATTACTGCATCTTAATTAAAATAGACAAGCCATTACACTGATCTGACAACATGTACTTTGTTTCTAAATGAATATAACATAACGTTGTTTTCATATGATAAACAATAACAATGTAACTGGTAACTCCGCACTTCAACCATGACAATGATCACAACACAGCATTATAAAACAAATTATATTATCGCAACAATGTAAAACTTTGTCGTTCCATTATAAAGATCTTTACAGTGTCAATCATAAATACACTTATCATACATGGACCTCAACCTCCATCTGCCAATTTAGGTCATTAATGCCTGGCAAGTTCTACATCTTTACTCTTTTACTTCACCACACTGACTTTTTTTTTTTTTTTTTTTTTTGAAAGGCAGGATAAGGATGTGCAACACTATGTGATCACGACATGACACCAAACTTCATAACTTGCAAACAACCAGTGTTTTACGACGACTGACTCCACTGCATGGGTTAGACTGCGGTGGTTCTCAAACTTTTTCAACTAACGGAACCCCTTTGCTTTTGCTGGTACTAGGCGGAACCCCCTACGACCCCCTCACCTAATATAGGTGGAAGTGGAAACCAAACCCCTTATAGGTGGGACCCCCCTAGACACACACACACACACATATGTAACTATATAAAAGTGTAGTTTAGCTCTTGATTCTTGTGTCACTAAGGTAGAGGTATGTGGGTCATGCATGGATTTTATTACATCACAAGCTGCACTTGTCTGTTCAATACGATCACTACACTCAATATAATCAGTAAATGTATTATCCTGACTAGCGGCAGTGGAATGATTTCATTTTATCCATTAATGGTCATATTTATATATAAATAAAACTAGACTTCTATCATATATATATATATATGCTTGACACGGAACCCTTGAAAGAACTTCACGGAACCCTGGGGTTCCGCGGAACACAGTTTGAGAACCACGGGGTTAGAGCACAACGTTACTAAGTCGTCCCTTACAAAGCAAGTGGGAGCTACTGTAAGTGCATTTGTGGATAGGTATTAAGTAAAAGCCCCTTCCACACGAGGGGCAAAATGACGGCGGGCACTGACAATAGTATTATGCTCTTTTTACCAGTGTTACCAGATCAAATTGTGTCCGGTAGCCATTGGTTACCCACCCACAAAATTGGTAACAGTGTCTGCCCGTCGTCTTTTGCCTCGTGTGGAAGGGGTTGTACAGATATTATTCACCATCTATACCAAAATATTTATCATAAGGCAAGGATATGGGCATTATTATTGTCCACAACTGTACAAGGACAAACGTGATTCATTCGTACAACATTATTGTAGTCCGAAAAAAGTATTGGAACCACTTTTACAGACATTAATTAAACTTGTTAGCAATATACAGTAACGTCTGTTGAATCGGTAGCTTTCCAATTTACCAACTAGAGAATCTTTCCTTAAGGGGAGAACCTCTTATTAGTAAATTGGAGGGACAGTGATTCTTCCAAACTACCCTAGGAAACAAACAAATCACCTCAATGTTACTAACAAGGGAACTAATCCGTGACATATATAGTTTTCAGTGGCCCTCCAGTATATCGTGGAGTTATTATATCTCGATCTCCTTTAAAAGTACATCGGGTACCATGAACCGGCCCTCTCTCCCTCCACCTCACCCTCACTGTCTATTTCCACTATGACACTGGCTGGGGGAGGACCCTCTACTGATACTCTCTGTCGGCGTGGTCTGATGTTGGGTGTGTTGGAGTGGTGGTGGTGGTGTACGAGTCGAGTTACCGTGATGGGGGAGGAGGGAGTGGAGTAGGAGATACGGAAAGGAGGATTGTAAACATTGGAGGAGGTGGAGGTGTTGTTGTTGTTGGATGTAGATAGGGAGGTAAGGTATGGAGAGGATGTAGAGCGATGGAACGAAGGCAAGGAGGTGGGAGTGATGCTGCAGGAAGTTGATGATGCTGGTTTTGAAGTGTTGTGTACATCAGAGGAAGACTTAGAGGAGGCGAGGGTACCAGAAGAAGGGAAGGAAGGAGCAAGCAATGCGGATACGAATGGAGTAGAGGAGGAGCGACGGAGGAAAGAAGTGGAGGAGGAGGAGGGGGAGATGTAAGGAGTGGGTATAACGGGTGTCTGAGAGGCAGAGGTATGACAAGTGGAAGAGAAGGCAACACAAGAGTTCAAGTATGGAGTGGAGGAGGAGCGACGGAAAGAAGTGGTGGAGGTGGAGTAGTCAGGGAAACAAGTGGCGGAGTAGGATGAGTAGTCAGGGAAAGAAGAGGAGGAGGAGTAATAGTCAGGGAAAGAAGTGGAGGAGGAGGAGTAATAGTCAGGGAAAGAAGTGGAGGTGGAGGAGTAGTAATCAGGGAAAGAAGTGGTTAATTCTTTTGTTGAGGGATAACAGCTCGATGACAGGTCAGTGGAAGAGTAGGAGTCGTTAGTAGAAGAGTAACACCTCGACAAGGCAGTAGTGGAAAATGTGCCGAGGAAGAATGGACAGGAGACACGCAAACGAGACACAACACCAACAGACTGACGCTTGGTTGTGAGTATCGGGGTGCTGGGGGATCTTCTCAACCTCGTAGACACTGATGTTGATGATGACTGTACAAGGAGTTGGGGCAGCATGTGTGAGTTCTTGACTATTTCTCCCCCTTGTCCTGGTGGTGGTGATGTGGGACTGTTACGAGACAATGCAGGGTTGATCCTCGCACTGACCTGCTGCAAGGCTCTGGAAGGCCAACCAGAGCCACCACCACACAACCCCGACCCACTGTGTACTACGTTACCTTCACTAATCACTGGACGATTACACACTATCGAGACACCACTGCGACGCACAACAGGGCCCCCAGCAGCAGCAGCAGCAGCAGCAGAAGAGGGCACCGAGGAATCACTATGATATATTCGGCCGCTACGACACACTGTCTGTCCCATTAAACCCCCCATTTTCATAAGCCACTTGCTAAACAGTGGGGCGTCTCTGGGGGCCACGTGCAGCTGGTACTGTGGTGGTAGCGTCGTCGTCGTCGTGGTAGGAGGGTTGGTGTATGGGTTCTCGTTGACCACAGTGAAGTATGGTGGTGGTGGTGGTTCCATCATGACGTCTTCGTAGGCTGGTGGGTCGTCCTCTTTCCCTTCATCTTTCTGTACATACAATAAGTTACATTAAGGGGGTGCGGGAATAGGGGGACAGGCTTAGGGGGGTGCGGGGGGCTTTCAGGGTGTCGGGGGGGGGGGTTGGGGGTGCGGAAGTAGGGGGACAGGCTTGGGGGGGGGGGGGGGGTTAGGAGGGTGCAGGAATAGGGGACAGGCTTTCTACCCACCCCAAGCCTGTCCCCCTATTCCTGCACCTCCCCAGTCCCCCCCCACCCCAAACCTGTCCCCTATTACCGCACCCCCTTAATGACGATGTGTTTTGCTATGCCAATATGTAGGTATTTATGATTCCCCTGATTGTATTACTAAGCGTTCAGTAGTATGCTAACTAACCACTTGGCCACCTACCCTCAGTACACCCAATACTTAATTAATTCTGACCCCTCAATTATTCTATGCATTCCTATTTATCCCTATCCGAATCACCAGAGAGAGAGAGAGAGAGAGAGAGAGAGAGAGAGAGAGAGAGAGAGAGAGAGAGAGAAAGAGAGAGAGAGAACAGTAGTGTAGTCGAGAGTATAATCATGATAATTCAGTTACATATGAAAGATGTTTATGTAATCACAGCGTATAACATTATTCACTGTTTTTATAGGTTAATTCCATTCAGTAATACAAGGACTAATTAATACCACCAGGCCATATAGATAACTGGGTACTAACTAAGACTAGATCACATACATAAGACAACATGCATTTTATACAAGTTTTCCAGGCTAATTCAATTCAAGAAGGCAAACATTATTATTACCAGGCTACATAAGTAATTTGGTTCTGTTTTTCTGAGTTAGGGCTGCTGGGAAATTTATCCATCCATCCAGCCAGTGATAATTTGTGCTGCTGTTACTCTCAATACAGAAACAACAACAACAACAACAACAACAACAACAACAACAACAACAACAACAACAACAACAACAACAACAACAACAACAACAACAACAACAACAACAACAACAACAATAATAATAATAATAATAATAATAATAATAATAATAATAATAATAATAAAGCCATACATGTAAATTGCTACCACTATGATTAATGTCTTTGTATTTATGAAAGGGAGATTCTTTGGTTGGTGAAATGGAAGGTCTCAGATTCCTCCAAACTATGCCACGACGAAACCAAATCCCCTATTAGTACCATTGAGGGCGACTGACTGTTTTCTGGTATAGTTAGGATGAATAAGTAATAATAATAATAATAATAATAATAACAATAATCATAATAATAATAATAATAATAACAATAATAATAATAATAATAATAATAATAATAATAACAATAATAATAATAATAATAATAATAATAATAATAATAATAATAATAATAATAATAATAATAATAATAATAATTAACCTACCAACAAGAGAATTTCCCCTAAATTAAACTCACGTGAAACCACCATCAATTTTGAATGACTGAGACTGACTGATGAGTGTTGAAGGGGTAATTAATTCACTTTTTTTTGTTACATTGGAGTGCCTTGATTCCTCCAAAGTATGTATGTATGCCAGGAAACAACAGGACCAGCAGATGAACACAAATAATAATGGTGTTCTGTTGTTGCTTGGAATAGTTTGGTGGATTCAGTTGCTCCAGATTTACCAACACAAAATTTCCCCCTTAAAAAAAAAAAAAAAAAAAATATCTTGTTGGTGAATTGGAAGGACTGTGATTCCTCCAAACTATGCCAGGAAACAACTAGATGACCTTAATTAATCATAGTTTGGAGGAATCAATATCCCACCAATTTTCTCTCAAAAGATTATCCAGTTAAATTACAATAAAATAATGAGAATAAAAATAGCAAAACAAGGAATAAACAAACAATATTCCACAATGATGTTCGTGAATGTCATAAATTATATCTTTTAATTATTTTGCATTTCATTATTTACTGTTGTTAATTGGGACATTGTCATCATCACTTATTTAGAGAGTGAGAATTAAATACCTTCTGAGTAACGCTAGAGTTGTTTATTTGGATACTAACACTAAATAAACATATTCAATAAAAATAAAATCATGTGCAGAAGGGAGAAGGAGACAACGAAGGAATAAAGAAAAAAATAGAAAAAACAATGGAAGAAAAGAAATGGAAGCAAAAAAAACCCACATTTATACAAGGAAATATCTGGATCCCTACCAGGTTAATGGGGAAATTCTTTTATTGGTGAATTGGATGGATACTGATTGCTTCAAACTATGCCCAGAAACAAATCCCTTCCTCTAATAACATTGAGATCGTCTGATTCCTGGCATACTTTGGAGGAATCAAGTGGCCTTCCCATTTACCAAAAATAGAGTCTCCCCTTAAGGACCATGTGATTATGTTTGAGAAATGGAGGCTTCTGATTCCACCTGACTATGCCACGAAACACGCTCTTTCCCTGTAGGTGTGTGTGTTTCGTGGCAATATTTGAAGGACTCATTTACCTCCAATTTTCTTACTACATCACAGGGTCCCTTAAAGGCAATATACTGGTGTGATGCGTTATAACACTTCCTGCCGGAAATCGAAGAAATTCATTTTACAAAGGTTGGCCTTGTAGAAAACGCGTGTAGCCTACTGAGGTAGTGAGGTTACTGTCTAGAGCCCAACCCAAAACATACCTACGTGGTCTAATTACATTTATTCATCACATTAATACAACACCTGCTGTAATTATGAAGCCTTCTGTAAGTATATGACGAAGGGAAAGCACAGCATCTAGTTATTACACATAATCCAGTAAGCAGAAAAATAATAAAGTATACGATGAATTTGTGTCGATTGTTCAAGTTACCCTTCTGTCATCGATGTAACCTTGAAAGCATTCTTCATATTATAATTATGAAATGTGGCATGGAACACACACACACACACACACACATACATACACACACTTTCACCTCCCCCTCCCACACCCACTCCAACATACACACACACACACACATACACACACTTTCACCTCCCCCCCCTCACACACCCACTCCAACATACACACACACATACACACACTTTCACCTCCCCCTCCCACACCCACTCCAACATACACACACACACACACACACACACATGTATATACTCTATCTTATACAGTAGGCCTTGCAGTCAATCGTAGCTAAGAATTAAAAGCACGTACGGTATAGAATAGTGCTGACCTCGCTTACTGAATACAATACATCTATATTTTTTTTTTATTCTAGCTTGAACAAGGTTGGGAATAAAATTGAGGTCAACTCACAACCGATATTGAGACTGTATGTTGGAGCACGAGAAGAAAATAATGAATGATGGTTTGTGTGTATGACAACCATTACTAGACATTTATCATCCAATAATAATAATAACAATAACAACAACAATAACAACAATAACCATAATAGTAATAATATTAAGAAAAACAACAATAACAATAATAATAGTAATAATAACAATAACAACAACAACAACAACAATAACAACAATAATAATAATAATAATAGTAATAATAACAATAACAACAACAACAACAACAACAACAACAACAACAACAACAATAATAATAATAATAATAATAATAGTAATAATAATAATATCAAGACAACTCATTAGCAGCTGTAGAAAATCTGCACACAAACATCGGATATGTCCACAATAAACAACAACAAACATCAACAACAACAACAAACATCAACAACAACAAACATCAACAACAACAACAGACTGGCAACACCGATCAATTTTGTCTATACACACAGACACTCACTCACCCTACTACAGTCCACTTCTACCAAACACTTCTTTTATTAATTAAGGTCGTAATTAACTTTTGTTACATTGGAGTGCCATGATTCCTCCAAAGTATGCCCATGCAGGAAATAGGTCCAGATGAATAAAAATAATGGTGTTCTGTTTCTTGGGATAGTTTGGGGGAATTAGTTGATCCAGATTTGCCAACACTGACCTTACCGCCCCCCTCCCTCCCTCCCCCTTAAGGAACCCCCCGTGGTGTAGTCAGATAAATGGAGGTTAGCGAGTCCTTTAAACATTGCCACCAAACACACACATCTACATTAAAGGAGCGTTTTGTGGCATAGTCAGGAGGAATCAGAAGCCACCATGCAAGTCTCATGTAAGATCACAGGGTCCCTTAATTAATTGTGTATGCTCTGACAAATCTCTGACCTTGCTTGCCACCAATCATAAATATTTCTAACTTTTCCATTTGGCATCTACCTACCCGGCAGACAGAACTATACTTCGATAGTCCTCTTTGTATACAGTTACATATTATATTCTTAAGGGGAAGATTCTTTTGTTGGTGAATTGGTATAGGACTCTACTGACTCCTCCTAACTATGCCAGAAAACAGATACCCTCAATTTCGAGACACTACCTGCTAGATGCAAGGTCAATGGAATTCCCTTGACCTAGTGTTAGACTCTTGCAGGTAGTGTCTCGAAATTTTGGGAGGCAACTGTACAAATAAGGGATGTGTTTTGTATGACATAGTTTGGAGGAATAAAAAGACCTTTCAATTCACCAGCCAAAAGAATCTCCCCTTAATTAACGTACAGTATAAAGTAAGTAGGCTATACAGAAAAGCCCTACAAGCAAATACCCAAGGATAACTAACTCAGTATTGCACCGTCACATGAATAACAATTAACGAATATTATAACTAAGTGGTGGGTGAGACCAAGGCTATCACCCCACTTTATACAAAACAAATTATTTATGTGCATTAGTTGAGAATACATCGTCAAGTTTGGTGGTAGGAGAACTGTCATTATTATACTGTTACTATCTACTTTAATTACGAACCCTGTGATCGTGTACGGGAATTGGAGGCTTCAGCTGATTCCTCCTGACCATGCCACGAAACAAGCTCCTTCCCTATATAGGTGTGTGTGTTTCGTGGCAATATTTGAAGGACTCATTTACCTCCAATTTTTTTTACTATATCACAGGGTCCTTAAGGGGACATTCTATTGGTGGTGAATTGGAAGGCTACTGATTCCTCCTAACAATACCAGAAAACAGATAACCCCAATGGTACTGAGAGGGGGTAAGTTTCGTGGCATAGTTTGGGGAATCATGCAGCACAGAACGAGAATAAACTACAAGGTATAAAATAGGTGTTAGGTACAATTACACACACAGATAACATAAATATTCACAATGTCAAGGCGTGTTAAATAAAGTAATAACACCACTGATAAAAAGAAAAAGTTTGCTAATGACCTGCTGGTACCAAGGTATATAAATTTAAACTGTATATATTGTATTTTCTGTTTCACAATAATACATTTACTACCCTGGTTTCTTTAGGCTACATGAGTTAATTAAGAACACTGTGATCGTGTATGAAAATAATTGAAGGTTATTGATTCCTCCTGACTGTGCCACGAAACAAGCTCTTTCGATATAGACGGTGTTTCATGGCAATATTTGAAGGACTCGTTTACCTCCAATATTCACAGGGTTCCTTCAGCATGTAGGCATCACACGGGGCCTATTTTCCTCCGTCCTGTATATACCATTCTAAAGTTTTCCCACGTCCTCCAACCCGTTTTATGAGGTGTAGAGGACATTGGCGAATCAATGTGAGGCAAATATAACTTTAGATCGGAGGATGGTGGACGGAAAACGGAGGAAATACTTACCAGGAAGTGAGACAAACCTCTAAGTTGTGCTAATTTTATTGCATTACTCGTTAGTTGGGTTCATATATATGCAAGGTATGTCACGCCTTACGGCATCAATGTATTCAGGAAGGGAGGGGAGGGAAGGAAGAGAGTGAAGGGAGGGCGTGAGAGAATGAGGAAGGGAGGGGAGAGGAGGAAGGGAGTGAAGGAAGTAGGGAAGTGGAAGAAGGGCATGAGGGAGGGAGAGAGGGAAGGAGGGGAGGCGAGTGGACGAAGGGATGGCATGAAGGAAGTAGGGAGGTGTGTGTAGAGTTATTAAGGGGATAGTATACTTTTGATAGATTGAAGCACCTTGATTCCTCCAAAGTATGCCAGGAAACAGACCCACATGAAGATATATAATGGTATCCTGTTGCCTGGAATAGTTTGGAGGAATCATTTGCTCCAGATTTACCACCCAAAACAATGTGCTATATACAGTACATACAACACAGTATCGGTAGACATTTCCCGGTTGTGGATGGATTGTGGCGGGCATAATAATCTATCTTTCTCGACTCACCCATAGTAAAACATTCTTATTCCCCAAGTTTTAAACGAAGCAATTTTTTTTTTTTTTTTTTTTCTAGACTCGTTAAAAGTATCAAGAAATCGACCGACTTCTTTCTCGAGCTCATCCAATTATTTCCCAACTCAACCCAAGTATCAAGACATCTACTCCTACGACAACTTATTTTCATTTTTTTATTTGGAATTACTACACATATACATTACAAATTACTCCCACTACTACACGTGACTGTACTGTACACTCATTAATTAAGGAGTTTGTTAAGAGTACAATTACCCACAAGGACTCAGACACTTAATTAATTTAGGAGATAGCACAGTGTTGGTAAGTCTGGAGCAACTGAACTATAGTCCAAGAAACAGGCCACCATTATATATTTGTTAACCTACATCTGTTTACTGACATACTTTGGGGAAATCAAAGCTCTCCAGTGTATTGTCTAAAATTATACTATTCACTTAAGTGGGTAGAGTATACTGGGTTTGGAGGGTGCGGGAATAGGGGGACAGGCTTGGGGGGGGGGAGTTGGGGGGTGCGGGAATAGGGGGACAGGCTTGGTGTGGGTAGAAATATGGAACAATTTATTTATTCATCTAAATTATTCCCAACAAGAGGCCACCATTATTTCTGTTAACCTAGATCTGTTTACTGACATACTTTGGAGGAATCAAGGTGCTCTTATGTATGTACAATTGCCAGCACTTATAACTGGTACAGGAGAGGTGGACTGACAATGTTGACTGTACCAGTTATAAGTGCCGGCAACTGTATGTACCAAAAAGTGTATAATAACCTTAAGGACAGGGTATGGGTTGTGATGTTGTTGTTGTTGTCGTACCGGGAAGTATAGGAGAGAGAATTAATATTAAAGGAACCCTGTGATGTAGTCAGAAAATTAGAGGTAAATGAGTCCTACATAATAATATTGCTACAAAACACACACACACCTATATGGAAGGAGCTTGTTTTGTGGCATAGTCAGGAGGAATCAGAAGCCTTCAATACGGGATGTGTGTGTGTGTGTGTGTGTGTGTGTGTGTGTGTGTGTGTGTATGTGTATGTGTATGTGTATGTGTATGTGTGTGTGAGTGTGAGTGTGAGTGTGAGTGTGTGTGTGTGTGTGTGTGTGTGTGTGTGTGTGTGTGTGTGTGTGTGTGTGTGTGTGTGTGAGAGAGAGAGAGAGAGAGAGAGAGAGAGAGAGAGAGAGAGAGAGAGAGAGAGAGAGAGAGAGAGAGAGAGAGAGAGAGAGAGAGAGAGAGAGAGAGAGAGAGAGAGAGAGAGAGAGAGAGAGAGAGAGAGAGAGAGAGAGAGAGAGAGAGAGAGAGAGAGAGAGAATGCATGCTTATTTCTGTGTGTGTGTGTGTGTGTGTGTGTGTGTGTGTGTGTGTGTGTGTGTGTGTTGAGCTAATAA
>JAWQEG010004418.1:40000-95000 GCA_033782935.1 Petrolisthes cinctipes
TTTGTTTACCTCCGGGTGTGTGTGTGGGTGGGTTTGTTTGTTTACCTCTGGGTGGGTGGCTTTGTTTATCTACCTCTGAGTGGGTGGCTTCGTTTGTTTACCTCTGAGTGGGTGGCTTCGTTTGTTTACCTCTAGATTGCTTGTTGTTAGTTTAATCTTGGGTTTATTAGTGTTGATGTTGTTGTTGTTGTTGTTGTTGTTGTTGGTTGTGGTAATACTTCACACTCTATGCTTTTCAATATCGGACCTTTTCTTTATATTATAGGAATTTCATCAGTGCGAAGTTTACAGTATTTTTTTCTCTCTCTATTCTTCACTCACACATGCATTATTTCTTTTCCTTGTCCAGAGTGAATGGCGAGGAAATTTTATATTTAACCACACACGCACAATATAATACAGTATATAACTTTTTCTAACACGACGCACACTTTTCTTTCAGCAGTACGAATGACAACACACTAAAGAGCACACACCAAGTTATTATTTACAAACAGTTCACTATAACGAATCACACATCATGTTATTATCTATATACAGTTCACTATAACGAATCACACAGACTTGAACTATATATGACGAGATGAAAAGTGCGTGTGTGTATATGTGTGGTCAGTTCATCTTGTTGTCACTCCCAAGATCTAGAAGCAGGAAGCAAGCAAGGAAGGAACTGTAGTTGTGTTGAGTAGGGGGGGGAACCTCTTGACGCGATGTCCATTCCTACTAGTATGACTGCATATGATCAGACTACCCGGCACACATACACACACATGGATAAGCTAGGGAGGGACCTTCATTAACGTCTTGTGTGATGCCACGCGCGCACACACTCATTCCTGATACATTGCCAACGTTCATTATTATATACCACTCTCTGCTTTCCCTTCCCTTCTGTAATTTTTATCCACTTCCTATCGTCCTTCCTTCTTTTTTATTCCCTTCCCTTTCCTTCTTCCTGGCTGTGCTTCCATCCATCCTTTATTCATTCCTTCCTTTACCTTCCCACCTTTATCTATTTCCATCCCTTCCCTTTTTCCTAACTGGCTGAGGTCCCTTCCATCCTTTATTCATCCCTTTACCTACCCTCCTTTATTCATTTCCACCCCTTCCCTTTTTCCTAACTGTGCATGCTTGTTCCCTTCCCTTTCCTCCTTTATCCACTTTCTTCTCTTCCCTTTTTCCTAACAGTGCTTGCTCCCTTCCCTCCTTTTTCATTTCCTTCCCTTCCCTCCGTTATTCATTTCCTTCCCTTCTTCCTAACTGTGCTTCCTTCAACCCTCCTTAATTCACTTTTTTCCTTCCCTTTTTCCTGGCTGTGCTCCCTTCCCTCCTTAATTCACTTCCTTCCCCTCCCTTCTTCCTGGCTGTTCCCTTCCCTCCTTAATTCACTTCCTTCTTCCTGTCTGTGCTCCCTTCCCTCCTTAATTCACTTCCTTCCCTTCCCTTTTTCCTGCTATGCTCCCTTCCCTCCTTATTTCACTTCCTTCCCTTCCCTTCTTCCTGTCTGTGTTCCCTTCCCTTCTTTATTCCTTTCCTTCCCCTCCCTTATTCCTGGCTATGTTCCCTACTTCCTTAATTATTCACTTCCTTCCCTTCCTTTCATCCTCGTTTTTCACGCCCTTCCCTTCCCTTTCCTTTTCGTTCACTGCCTTCCATTCCCTCATTTCCATCTCTTCCATGTCATTCTGCCCTCTCCCTAACTAACTTCCCCTTCCCCATACAGGCTTACACCTAAATGAAAACCCACCCATATGTGCCAAAATAACTCGGTTGTCCCAAGAATCGTAGGAAATGTATTCGACCGATAAGATGATGATAATGATGCCAGCAAGAAAGAATATATAAAGATAAAAGATAGATCCACTTGTACATTTTTCACAACATGAGGGAATGGACACAGTTATAAAGTTTATTTATTTACAACGGGCATCATTACTACACGGAAAGAGAAGGAGGAATTAAAGAAAGGCGGGTGAATACAGCCACTAAAATGGTTAAACATTGGCTGGAAATACCGTGTGAATATTATTGCAGCGAAATTAATTGTTGCAGTTTTCAAATATTTCAGGGTTTTGTTTATAAATATTTCAAACTGTACTCGAAATACAAGAGAACAGACGGAATGGATTTGATTTTTTGTTTTTGGATTGCGAGTGTAGCCTACTGTACACTGGATCAAAAAAGTATCGCGCAGGTGGGGTCCGATGGTTCTGTAAATGATCGCTACAGCTCATGATAAACAAGCTCGTTTTCAGTAGCCATCGTCTTAAGTGTCAGAATGTTTCACGAGGGAAATGCGCGATACTTTTTTGATCGAGTGTACATACGTGTAATGAAGTCTGTACCAGCAGGACAAACAATAATATCACCCACAAACTCCCCGTCCCGTCCCCTCCTCTCCCCTCCTGCTTGGTCGTGTCAGAACATATCCCCTCCTTTTTTTATTAAGGGGGTAATACAGTGTTGGAATATCTTGAGCAGCTAATTCCTCCAAACTATTCCAACCAACATACCACCATTATTTTTGTTAATCTGGTCTTGTTTCCTGACTTAATTAACTCTCACGCCAATTAGTTAACAATTAAGTGCACATTATAAGTTTCCTTCATCCTCTAAGTGCACATTATAAGTTTCCTTCATCCTCTAAGTGCACATTATAAGTTTCCTTCATCCTCTAAGTGCACATTATAAGGTAGTCTGCTGTGGTCTAGGGTAGCTTAGGTAAGGTCAGGTAAGGTCAGGCTAATTTCAAAATGCCCCATCTTCGAAATCGGGCATTTGCGGAGGAAATGCCATAGAAGAAAATAGTCTTAGAATGGTCTAAATAAGTGGGAAAAAGGTAGAAAAATTGTACGCGATAACGGCAATTCTTTCAATATTTACCAAAAATAGTCTTAGAATGGTATAAATAAGTGGGTAATGAAGGTAGAAAAACCGTACGTGATAACGGTAATTCTTTCAATATTTACCATACCGTCGTATGTACACAGCCACAGTATGAATCTGTTATAGTATATCACAGTTTACTACCACCAGACAGACAGACAGACAAACAAACACGTTACAGTGGCAACAACAGTAAGGACACTCTCTGTTCCTTGCCATCATGACTGTACATTAAGGACCCAAGTAATGTAGTCAGAATCTTGGAGGTTACCGAGTCCTTCATACATCTCATACATGATCACAGGGTACCTTAAGTTCTGGGTACAATACATGGATGAGACAACACCAGTCAAAGGTTCCTCATCTAATATAATAATAAAGTAAACTAGAGTTGTATGTACTTTCCACAAATGAGAATAATAATAATATACTACTAATGTTAGCCAGAGAACATTGTAAAAGGTATCATGAGGTGGTGTGTGTGTATGTGTGTACTGCTTCCAACTACTGTAGTCATATAAAGAACAACCAAATGCTTCAGTATAGGGCTATGTCTGTTTGTATGTACAGTCGTTTATGTTTCTATATGGAAAAATCAAACAAATTGTTTGATTAGAGGATGGCATGTAACTTACTTATTGTCCACGAATGTAGTACATACAGTATGAGAGTATACGACGAGCTGCATAATCATGCTCATTACTTGATGGAGATGATATGTGTATCCTTGACTACAGCATGCATTTACTGTATACTGTCTGTACCCTACGCACCAAGCTGGTGCTGTGTGTGTGTGTTAAGGTTTTTGCCAGTGTATAAGCTGTGTGAATTATTTTTTTCTTTGCCCGTGTATATTCTGCGTGTGTGTGTGTGTATGTCCAGTCGCCTTTTTGCCCATGTATAATCTGTGTGTGTGCGCACGTGCGTGCGTGTGTGTGTGTTCATATCTACATATAGTCGACTTTTGTTCCCAGACACATGGACGTGACTGTCCATAAACTCTTTTCTCACATGAAACATTCTGATGCCTCCAACGACTGCTATCGGAACAACACAAGCTACAGCGTTTGTTTAGGATATTATAGAGCCCCACTGCCCTGATAGTTTTATTAATTGACTGTACAATCACCAACCTAACTGTATCATTAATTTATCTAAAGATGATTCATGACTAAAAGTTAACGAGAGGGTTACTCGGTGAAATGCATACCGTACTGGTACCTTTGCAAATACCAAATAAAGTACAGTACTGTATATGGTCAGAGCCATATACCGGTAAATCTATTCCTGACCTCCTTCTTTGACTTGGACCCACCAAAATTATATACAGTAACTAATTTTTTAAATAATTCCAATTATTCTGCGAGTTTTTGAGCAAAATCAGTCGGCCACAGTCTCTATATTTTCTCAAATTGCCTGCACCATATCAGGATGTAGCAAAGCAATAAAAAAAGGGAATTTTTCCACGATAAATTGGGCATATTTTGTTCTCTAATTGAGAACACCAAGAGAGACATGATAAATGAGAGCATCTTTTCCTTTCACCCCTGCCAAATGCAAACATGATCACTAGAATTAATTACTGACACAATAGTCATTGGTAGTCATTATGTAACAGAACTATCATAAATTTCACTTACCTGCTGTTAATTCAATCAAATTATTGTACAATCAACCATCTGATTACCCCAATCTAAGTTAGTAATAAACTTGTATAAATCTATTCATTACAAGTCATTATTTTACTAAAAGTTGCTACAATACCACAGTATATTACAAGTATTGAAAGAATCAATAATAATACTGTAGTTTTCTAAATACTGTACTGTTCTCTACGATGTACCAACATAAACAATGTCTTCAAAAACTGGGATAATGTATTTCCCAATGTACAGTACTGGTACTCTCCACTTAAGGTTAGGTATACACTGTTTGAAACATTGTAGAATTTTTTATGGGGAGTGTATTTATAATATTACAAATAGGTTATTACCATAGATAATTAAGGGGACCGTGATGATGTGGGCAAATTGTAGGCTCTTACATCTTCCAAAATATGCCAAAAACACACACTCATCAAAGCAGTGTTGTGGGCACAGTTTGGAGTGATCAGTGGCCTCTAATTTGCCAGTATCAGCATCCCATTAAAGGTACACCATCACTACAGTCATACAAACTACACTGTAAATGATGACTTGTAAGGTAAACAGTAACTAACATCAAATGTCTTATACAACCCCATTGAGGGATGAAGGGGCATGAGGCTGGGCTACCTTAGTTATAGTATATCATTTAAGGCAAGGTAACCATCCCATTCAAAATAGTGGTATGGATTGAGTGAAAAACCTCCTGGTCACCTCCTCTATATCATCGATGATGATTCAATTCATGGCTGTGCTTTTCTTTTAATTAATATATGGGAATTGTTTTGTATTATTGACAGCAGTCTGTAAGATATTGTAAAAAGGTGTTTGGAAATCTGAGAGAATCAAATGTAAGATAATTAAAAACTTAAGCATTTCAAAACAAAATTGCCTTCAGGCATCTGTGAATCTCTGTTATATTGAGACAGAAGAGTTAACTGTGTCTCCTTCACCACAATAAATATCTTAAAGCTTATCATCAGGTTGGAAAGGTGACATTCCCTCTGACTTTTATTGTACAAAATTACCACCACCTGAGGAGTTCATATGGATTTAAAGAGGCTGTAGTAAAACCACCACTCATCCTCCTCAAATGTAGTGTGGTATATTTTTCCATTTAGCTATGGGCTGCTTGTATGAATAATAATGTGCTCTGCAAAGACAATTACTGGAATGATGGGGCCATGAAGTGCCTATGGCATCACTATGTTGTAAACTGTCATCACTTGGTTAGTTTCTACATTACAAACTACACTACTGTACTGCACTTACTACGAGACAGATCCCTACATTCATCCATTCATATCACACTGATCAAACATGAAAAACATAACACACAACTATCAACCGAAACTCGCATAGACACTTGTATATATTTTTCCATGTATACACACACACACAAATAGAGCGGAGATAAACAAACATGATTGTACTGTACATTAAGTGTTTTGGAACTTGTCTAGCATATCCAGTATCCTGTCCTGCTCCTCCGCTTGTGATTCAGAATTGGTGCTCTCTCCAAGGTTACTCGCATACTCTGTGGGAGGGAGGAGGGACTAATTATTCACAGGAAAATAAATATGGAAAAAATACAGTAGTTAGGATTACATGCCACTGGACGAGATAGAGAAAAAATTTAAAGCTTTTAAGTGCCTGAATGATAGGTTTCCTTGTAACCCTTTAAATTGTCTGGTATCAATACAAGTAAATCGTCTAAGACAAAAGATTATGTTGGAATTAGTAAAATTAACTTTAAACTAGAGAGAGAGCTTTTAAGGAAATGAAGGATAGCTGCAAGATCTTTAAGTGACCAACTCTGGATCAAAGACCAAGCAAAACAATTTTAAGTGCTGCCTACATGTTTACAGGCAATGCTTTCATACACCAATGCTCCCTAGGACTGACAAAGAAGGAAGAAAATAATCAAAGAGAGAAGGATTTTCAAACACCCGAAATAATTGACCAAAGGGATGGAAATTAAGATCCACAATATCTCTAATAATAATTCAATTTGAAAATAATCCACAGCAACTATCAAATCAGTTTGACAAAAAAAAAAAAAAAAAAAAATTCCATTATGCAAATTTATTTCATTTATGGAAAAAGACAGTAAATACCTTGTATGACAATACTTATAAAAAAAATTTCAGAGCACTGTGTAAGTTGAGAGATTTGAATTTCTATATTTACTTCTGATGATCTTCACGGAATAGACCCTTCTAGCCCAGAAATAAGCCTACACGGGGCCTGGGCTGGAGAAGGATGTGTTCTATAGCAATCCAGCTGTGCTGGTTCCACAAACCAATAAATACAATTTAAGCGGCTGAAAAACGCGACAAATGCACTAATATATCAAACTGTAATAATACCAGAGCAGTTACCTCTCATGATATTTTTGATGGTCTTGACGGATGCATTGCGCAGATTGAGTATCTTGAGGACACGTCGCTTAATGGATGGAGGACCCGTGGCACAGACATCCAGCATGATGTGGTCCACAAGTTGCAGTGAGAACAATCCACCATCCAGCCGTCTCAGGTACTGCTCATCTTCATCAAGGTTCTCTGCCTGTGGAAGTAAAGTGGGAGAAATGGTGATGTCTGGTGAAGCCTTGTTATTTATTAGAGAGAAATGTCCACTCATGAATCACCTTAAATGAAGTTCCCATGCAGAAAAGCAACATCTGAAATATTAATAATGGTTTGCAAACACAGTTCTGTAACTGCAATATTGAGACTGTAGCTACCAAACTGAACCTCGGACTGTTCCTAAACTAACCAAACCTTCCCTAACCCAACCCGATAATCTGAACAGCCTCTCACCTTTGCTTGTTCCTCCAGAGCAGAGTTGGTGGCCAAGACCTTCTCCAAATACTTGAAGTGAAGCTCCAAGAGGCGGTCGACCTTCTCATGGTCATTCTCGGTGAACTTGTTGATGAGTCGGGAACGCTGGTTGGGCCGACAGTTCCGCAGCAGTGACACAATTATGGAGACAACATGCTCCTCGTGCTGTCACAAATAGAATACATGAGTAATTTAAAATATTATCAATAAATTAATATACAGTATAATCAAAATTGAACTTAATATATTGTTATACAGTATGTAAGCATTGGTTGACACCATACAGTGTATTTCCCTCATATGATCATACCGTGTAAACGGTTTCAGAAGGTGTACTGCATATCGAACAGAGCAGAAGTGAAAGAGAAAAGAGTAATAGTGGAGAAATGACAAAAGTTATGCAGTTGCAAAGGATTGTGCAAGTAAAGTGTAGAATGAAATTTGGTTAAAACTGATGGAGGAAAGGAATCTGGAAGGCTTATTGAAAGTACGGTATACAAGGATAATTTAGTTGAGAATGCCAAAAGTTGTCTTGTATGCCAACATAATATACGGTAATATAACTCCACAAATCTTAAGGGACTACTGCACAGTATATCATTTATGTAACCACTAAAAAAACACCAAACCATTGCACACATTGCATCAATTGATATCTTTCCTGACCTTCCTATACTACTGTACACTGGATTATAAAAATTATGGCTTTTAACTGTAACAGTACTGTACAATATAAATATGAAGCTTGTCCCATATTTTACTTACCTGATCTCTGGTGAGCCCCTTGTTTCCATGTTTGGCTGGGGTCTTCATGAAGAGTGGGAAGATGGTTCTGAGGCCAAGGATCTCCACAAATTTATTACAGTTGTCACCTCCCTCCGGCCCGGTCAATGCATGATCTAGCACACGCAACGCTCCATTCCTTGACAACTTTTTCTCTCTGTAATGCAATAATTTCTTTTAGTGGACAAGGAAACTCTATGAGCTAGGCTGCTCATTCAAAGCTCTGCCAGGGAAGAGAATGAAAAATATAATTCCTCATTACACTAGGTACTGTGTGTGTGTAGTTTGTTATTTTCAGCTATATTTGGCGCTTGTGTTATAATTGCTGTCGTTGATTTCAGAGTTGCCTTTCCAAACAGCTATTAATTGGTCTTTTAGCACTGGGTTTAGTCTTGATCTCACTGGTTTTAATTACACTCTTCTATCAAAACAACAGAAAAATTGCAATGGATAAAACTAGAAGTGCATTTGGAGACCACAAACCTCTGCCAAGACTGAGCTTTCATTGCCCCAAAAGGTCCCTACTCCCAAAAACTTGTGATAGTTTATAGGTACAGTCACCAATGATAACCAAATTTTAATCACTTCTTCCTTGGTGCATATCCTTTCAGCTCACTTAATTAGTTTTGTGAAAATCCATTTACAAATTTTTCAGAATATGAAGGTAAAAATAGGATGTCTCCAACTTTACATATTTTGTACCATAATCTCTTTTGCTTTGCTTCTAGGGGGTAGCATTATTGCCATATTCTTGTATCAAACCAGATTGTGGTGCCACAAAAGAGAATATGTAAAGCAGAGCTGTTGTTTATTTCCTTACATACGAAAATAGAATTTACCAGTACTGTACAGTCATTCAATTTACTAATATTTTTTATTGTAAGTTCCTATCACATGCAACATGGGTGAGGACTGATGTTTATTTATGTGTAAGGGGTGAGGCAGGCAAGTACAGTAGTATAAGAGGTATGGAAAATGAAAAATATGAGGAGTGATACAGACAATCAACAAAAAGTTAGTGAGTGAGTGACTTACTTGAAATGAAAGTGAACTAAAAATGTGAGGGAGCTACCTGAGCATAAGGTTCATGAGCTGGAGGCCTTCACCGCGTAGAAAGAGGTCTCTGTTAGACACGAGCATGAGGCAGGAAGAAAGGGTGTCAAATAGGTTTTCCATCATCTCCTGTTCCTCATTGCTTGCTGGGTCATGACGCTTGTATACCTGAAAGAGAACCAAAGATCAGTCACTTTCACCTCTAAACCTTTAACTCAATGACAGATAAAGACATTTCCAATTTTCCAACTACTACCAAATTATACCAAAGTATTTTCCTTGTCAAGAGGAAATATTCACTATTGTTCTCCAAGGGCTATAAAATATTGCAATTAACTCCTGAACTCATGCCAAATTACAGTATTACTATATATATATATCACAGGACTAACCCTTCTTTTTGTATTTTTGCTTCAAAATCTACTATTCCTCTTCTCTACCACCTTTGCTAGTTAATTTTCTATTTTGTTACACTATCAATTCTGCTTTTCTTCCAATCAATTTACCAGCCTGGCAGCAATGGTTGCAGTACTGTATTGTATACCTATAAAAAATAGTTATGGTATATGTCTTTCCTAGTACAGATGCATGCTTCCATAAAAAAAATACAGTACCTTCAGTAATCACATCAACCCATCCACATCTGAAACAAACATCCACCCAGCCAGCTACATTCAAAACAAATATACAAACCCACCCATCTACAAAAAAAAATAAACAAAACTTACACAACCATATATCCAAGGAAAAACAATCATAAACCTACGGCCAGCTGCTGAAGAAGGACATCGATGCCGTCCATCTCTCCCACCAGACGTCGATTGGGCTCACTACCTTGTATACAGATGGCCAAAATCTCTGAGGCATATAGCTTGTTGGCATCGAAAGGCATCTTGGAGCGGAGGCGCCGGAGAAGCCAAGCCAGAAGACCACCGGGCCCAGCCTCAGTGCAGATCTCCGTGTGGACATCAGCGAGGTTCTCAATGATACCTGGGAGAGAAAATTTTCAATATTTACTTTTAAACCCAAGTGTACAACCGTACATCAAAAAATTAGTGGCCCACTAATATGGCTTTCCACAAAGTTCCAGACACCATCATTCTCTTGGACAAAGAATGGGGAGAACCTGAAAGATGCTTGCATACTGTTTCTACCTGTCCAGGATGTCAGTTCAGCAACAGCTAATCAACACATCACTATCCCTGAAGTATTGCTCCCTCCTGGGAACTCTCCAGGTAAGAATGAAAATTAAGAAAACTTCAAGACTGCTTATTCTACACGCAGCTGCTTTACTCTCTCCAACTTATCTCTTCCTTTTCCTACCCTCTCCTTAACTTTACAGTATTCCACATTGTTATGCAAGATCCAAATCTTTGGAGTTAAAGTTGGGAGGAAAGAATATAAAAAATTTTTGCTACATTAACAAAAAATAATTAATGGTTTAGATAAAGTCACAAACTATTAAGTCTTTTACCACTTATTGGATTTTCAGCCAATGTAATGAATTTCTGAACCATTTGAGCTGTGATGCTTAAATCTATTGCCTTACTGAGTTTTGGTAGAGCTTCCAATTTACTGTAAAGAAATGGTGCCCACAAACATACCAGAAATGATAAACATTGCACTACAGTACTATATACTGAAAAATACCCTTAGAAAGACTAAAGAGTCATCTATGCTTCCAACTTTAGTTTGATGTCAAAGATATTTATAAGTGACACACTGGGAAAATACTCAGAGATTAGTAAACTATCAACACAAAGAGACTTTAAAGATGCACACTGGAGCAGGAAAATTTTCTGCTTTACTGATTCAGCTTTATGGTACTTCATACACGAATTGGTTAAAATATATACAACAAACAGAAAACAGAGCTGGAGGGTAGAGACGCATGATAAGAGGAATAAGATAAGAGAATATAAAGTATAACTAATAATAATTCTGTACAACATTGACCACTTGGCATTGAATTAAAACAATATCTAAATATACAAAATAAATGTCAATGTATGAAATACACAACTCCCATACTATAAAAATAAGAAAATAAGAAAGAGCACCATGCAATACAAATGAGACAGTACAGAAATAAAAATCATATTACAGTATATCAATAACTAAACTGCACACCAACATACCAAGTGAGTTATGAACTCCGTCACTCTCAGCCTTCTGCCCCTCATCTAGTCTCTGGAGGTTGTGGACAATGATGGTCACCACCTGACCCTCAAGCAGTCCCGCAGTCAGGGCCTCATGACCATCTTCACCCTCCTGACCTTCGTTTTCATCCACCTCTGTCATTTCCTATAGTACATAACACAATTATGCATCTGTCTGTTTATGTATGCAGTGCTGTATCAAGTATATATTTACAATCTACTCAAAACATGTATTGTAAGATAGAGGGAAACTGGTTTACTTTTAAAAAAATTACACATTACAGTATACTGTACAGCTAACCTGAAGGAGATCAACGACAGCAATAGCAATATCAGTATTGTCGTGACTGAGGAGGGCGAGGAGACTTTTGACAGTACCCAACTCCACCAGAGCAGGGTACAAGTGTGGCACTGTTGCCACCACGTGTAGTTCCTCTACTGCCTCATTCAGCTCCAGCTCAGACTCCATAAACCTGAGGGATAAGGTTTTTGCTGGACATGTGTCTTACTCCTACTTACATAACATTACTATACTGAATATACAGACCTATACTCAAAATAATATACTGTATGTGAAAATCCTAATGTCCTTAGAATTAATACATTCTATGGTCAGATATGTGTTATACTGTTGTACATGCATGATTCTCTGTACAGCTACCAATACTTACTTTCTTGGATCATCAGGAAACTTTATCCGAAGCTCCTGGTTCTTCAAGACTCTCTTCTCAAATCCGAGAATCATCTTCTTTAACTTAGTCTCATCCAATGGCCCATCTACCTATTGATTAAATTAGTGAATGTAAAATTATCACAAAGATACCATTTCCCATTTCCTAGAAGTGTGGGCAGCTCCAGGCCCAAGGAAAGTAAGTTTAAAACAAAAGGTCAGATTCAGAAATAGAATTCCAGAAACTTTTCAGTTTCCCCCAAAAAAATTCATATACCGTACCAAGAACAAAGTCACTTTATTTATTCTTTGTGTAAGAATCGTTTTGTGAACTAAGAATTCCATGAACTCACTTCTTCCGCATTTTCCTGCTCATCCAATTCTTGAAGCTTCTCCTCAACAATCTGGCGAGTTTGAGCTGAGGCCACACCAAGGTTGGAACTGGGTGTGGGTGGCAGAGGGCCCAGTCCTCTTACCTCCAGCCTCCCTCGTTTCCGGCCAGGTCTCTCCTTCTCTTCCTCCTCCTCCTCAGCAGCTCGTTTAACAGCCATCTCAGGCTGAAAATATTGTATTTAGTAATTTTATTCTATTGCTGTTCTGTAGTACATAGTTTCTACCATAATTAGGCTACCCACTATTTGGACCTTTGTTCTTACCATTTTTAAAACACTTCTCTTCCACGAATACCCCATTTCCAACATATGCACAAACCCCACCCCCTGGTTAGGTCCCAGTATTTTGCCCCGGTTATACTCCGTTCAGAAAGGAACATCGGCTCTGATTCCTGCGAACACATTGGTAGAGGTGGCACTCCTGCTACTGTTTGGAGGGCGCACCATTTGTTTACTTTCTCACGAAGCATTTCATCTTTGGAAAATTTTTATATTTCTTCACTATGTGCACCTATTACACAAGCTAAGCAAATATGGTTTAAATTATTGGATTAAACAGTAATTGTACAACTAGGTCTATAACAATTAAAACTTTGGTGGGTAAAAAATAAAGTAATTACAGTGAGTATAAGTCTGAGAATAATATTTTATGGTTTATACAACATTTTACTAATCATTGGTATATGCAACAATTATGAAAGCAGTTTTAGAATATAACATGTGATCTAGTACATAAAATATTCTTGAATATAATGGCGCTTTCAGATTTTACGTAAAAAGTAGGCTACTATGGGAGAGAAATGGAAGGATTTGTATGGATATGTTGCATCTTACTAACATGCCGACTTATAATGGTATATGTTAGTGGGCAATGATGGCAGAAAAATCATTCTAGAGAATGGCAATAGAGTAAATATTTACCAAAAAATTTTCAGATCCAGTTCCAGAGTTTAACTTATATTTACTGACTAGATCTGGGATGGACATAATCTGTTCATTGATGCCAAGTATATTTTTCGGGGGTGTCTGAGGGTGTTGTTAATGGCGAGATGTGGTGTATAGTGCTTGAGTTGTCCAATTAGTGAGAAGGGTGACTAAGGATTTGGCTAGATCTATTGTAAGTCTGTTTGTAGTGACCCATGCATGAAGTATCAAGGTAGAATTTTAGAAGATGAATGGCTGTGTCTGCATTGTGGTGTGATTAATTGATTGATATTAGGTGCCGCAACAGCGAGGTCATATAGCACCAGAAGAAAGTGATAGATAGGCGAGACAGCAACCAGGAAGGAAATAGAAAGAAAGGAGGGACTGTTGAAGAAATGAAGGTAATAGTCAAGCGTTTGTCCATAATTTGTTTTTGACTCGAGGTTTTCAGAATGCAATGTTTTATAGTGTGTTTTTAATTAATTTATTGTTTACATCCATCGCAAATTAGTGATTTGCGAGATAACCCCCCCCACCTGCCTCCCCAAACCCAATCTCCGAATACACCTCATTTTCACCAAAATTGACTAGATTCATCTGAAAAACACTACAATGCATTAAATAGAATAAGGTAGACCTCACCTGACCTCACCTAACCTAATCAGGACCGCGGCAAACTACCAGGACCTAACCGGGGTAGACTACCGGGACGATGTAAACACTCTGTGGCCATCTTGAATTGGTATTACGGTACCTTTATATTCAAGAATGGTGGTAAATACAGGCCTTATTTCACGTGGGGTAGTTCACTAATGTCAGTAACACTCCATGGACACGTTAATAGTCTAAACTGGCTTCATTATTCTCAAAACAGCACTGATGAATACGTTCGGGGACAGACGGACACTCGGTACAAAGGGAAGCCATTGTAAACATGCACACTGATTGGCTGTTGAATTTGAGGCACATTAATCAAGCACGCTGATTAGCTGTAGCCTACACACCAATATGGCCACTGTACACACCGCGGATTAAGGAAAATTTGGTAAATATTGAATGAATTACCGTTATTGGGTACGGTTTTTCTACCTTCATTACCCACTTATTTAGACCATTCTAAGACTATTTTCTTCTATGGCATTTCCTCCGCAAATGCCCCATTTCCAAGATAGGGCATATTCAAATGGGGCATTTTGAAATTAGCCTGACCTTACCTTACCTGACCTGACCTAACCTAACCTAGACCGCATCAGACTACCGGGACCTAACCTGGGCAAACTACCGTGACCTAACCTGGGCAAACTACCGGGAAATAATCGTGATAAAGTACAATAAATGACAGGGGTAAAATACTGGGACCCAGCCGGATCTGGCAACACTGCTACAAAACGGTAATTCTTTCAATAAATACCGAAAATTTATTCATTTACCAAACTTTAAGGGTAGTTGTATTACGAAAGCTATGCATTTGTGACGGAAATAACCTATGAGGAAATTACATACATGTATTAAGAAATGTATTTGACAGAACAGAATTGATGGCAATGATTATGGACAAACGCTTAACTAATACCGAAATGAAAGGGAGTGACTGGGGCTGAAGGGGCGCCCAAACCCTTAAAGTATTGCTGGCATCACTAAAGGCAACACCACCCCTAAGAGTGCATTTTGGTGTGTATATGTGAGTATTGTGTATATGTAAGCATGAATTACACTCCATTCAATTATTAAACTATATTGAATCCCTTTTCTTACCTTAAACGACAGTAATTCCCCTACGTCCATGGTGAACACGACCACAAAATGTCCAAGTCTCAACTGCACTAGAAGAACGCGGCAGCCAAAAGTTTTGTTTACTTCTGCGTCGTCGTCGTCGTCGTCGTTGTCTTTGTCGTCATCATCATAACCTTTTATACAGTGTCCACCACACTCTTTTCTTCCTCGAAAACCATCATACTATTGCTGATTTTCACCTTTGTTTTCCTTTACATTATGGAATGCATCAACTAATCTCTGAAACTCGTTTTCACTCACAGCCTGTAACACGGTATTATTTAGAAACAAGAAGCTTGCTAAGTTGCCACATGAAATCCAGTAGACCCTTAGGAGGGCTCACATCTTTACATGATACAGTCCATCCACAGTTCACTTTATCGTTCATGCCCTCAATAGTGAAATTCCTTTTCTTTTTCTTTTTACTGTCCTCGTAACCTTAACAACCCCCGTGATTCTGGTAATGATTCTTTGCTCTCTGCTTTTGGCCTTCTTGTGGTCCCTCATGGCTGGTTGGTCCTTCCCATAGTACAAGAGGAAGTCTTTGTAGTCATCATTGAACTGCTCTGGAGTCTCTTGTCCTCTAACCTCTCAATGTCTTCCTCTGTGAGCATATCGTGGACTAACTCCCCATCATCTTCATTCTCTTCCATACTACCTTCTGCTGCCTCAAAGTCTAGAAACCTATCTTCCTCTTCGTCATTACCATTTTCCTCCTCTTGCTCACTGTTATCTCCTTCCTCTTCACTATCTTCCTTATCCTTGTCACTGTTATCTCCTTCCTCTTCACTATCTTCCTTATCCTTGTCATTGTTATCTCCTTCCTCTTCACTATCTTCCTTATCCTTGTCATTGTTATCTCCTTCCTCTTCACTATATCTTCCTTATCCTTGTCACTGTTATCTCCTTCCTCTTCACTATCTTCCCTATCCTTGTCACTGTTATCTCCTTCCTCTTCACCATCTTAATTCCTTATCCTTGTCACTGTTATCTCATTCATCTTCACTATCTTCCTTATCCTTGACACTGTTATCTCCTTCGTCCTCATATTCCTCATCGCTTTCTTCCTCCTCATCATCATTCACTTCACTCTCCTCATAATCCTCATCACTTTCTTCTTCCTCACTTTCTTCATCATCGATCGTCATATTCCTCTTCATTATCTTCCTCACTTTCATCATCATAATCTTCCTCATTCTCCTCTTCTGCCCCCCTTCTCTTCTTCCTCCTCCTCTCTATACTTGGCCCCATCTTCCTCCTCCATCTCTCAATACTCGTCCACATTTTCATCACTCTCCCCATCTTCACCGCCCAAACCATTTTCAAACTCATCAGTCATTCCCCATGGAGTCATCACAATTGTTGCCATTTTTCTGCTGTGATTTTTCCTCCTTTTTCTTTGGTTCTTGACCAAGTGCAAGAGCCATATCCTTCTCCAATACATCCTCACCATCATCATATTCTTCTTCATCTTTGGCCATTTCAGGTTCAATAACCTCTTCTTCCTGAGCAATCATAGGATTCTCAACAAACTCTGGGTTTGGGACAATCATGTCTACTCCTGACACTGATAGCTCGTTACTCACTCCTAGCTTGAATATTTGTGGATTTGTTGATATGTGGATATTTGTAGGTACATGTACATGTACACATATCATAAACTCTCCCCCTTACCGATTCACTGTAGCCTCTTTCTCTTCTCCACAAAGTTGCATTACTCTCTTCTATTGCTATTACACTGGACTTTTGCTCTCTTGAACTCTATGCTTCCTCACATCAGGAGAGCAAGCAACACTCCCCATCCTTCTCGATCGCACCCCTTCCTTATCTGTCCAACTCCCTAATGAAAGAGTTAACTGGGACTCTCGGTCCTTCATGTACACAACTGGTCAACTCTGTAACACTCTCCCTCTATCTGTCATTCACATTTACAATGACTAATGCTTATTTGAACGCAATATGTCTAGGCATCCCGAACATAATTGGATATAATTTTCGAATTCTCATACTGTAGGCCTACTGTACTTATACTTTTCTTATCTCAGGTGAGGACTGAAAACCATGAGCAAGCTTTCAGCCTTTGGTCCTAAATTTCTTTAATATAGAAAAAAATTGGCTGTCATCAGTGAAGTTCATATGGGCAGTGTAAGATGACCTTCAATGTCAGAGAAAGGTTGCTCAAGAGTTTCAGCCAAGATAAGCCTTCTATTCAACCCTACACAGAAAGAGAGGAAAAATGAAACATTTGGGTGTTTGTACATGTAATGTTCTATATGTTCACAATGTTCTTCACTATATAGTTCACATGAATATATTTTTACTTTATTGCGGGTAAAACAGAATAAATACTGCCATGTGTGGGCGTGTTCTGCCCGGTGCGAGGACGCAGGCGGCACGGCGTGGGTGCCGGCCGGCCCGGGCGGTCCACCAGGCCGCGGGTCTGCCGGCAGCGACGGCCGCAGGGGCCGCCAGCGTCCTCGCCTCCACCACAAGCCACAGCGACACAACAACACGCGATTGTCGACGGCCCCGCGCGCCACCCAATTGTTCCAAGAACAACTGAGCCCCGGGTGGCGCGAGGGGCTGGCCCGGCCCGCACCCCGCTGCAGCATACCAAGCGGCGGCACGGGCCCAAGGCCAGGGGGGCCACCAGAGTGCGGCCCTGGCCAGGAGGTCGCCCCGCAGGCACGAGCCCAGGGCGGGGAGGCCGCCTGGCGGATATGCGGTGGACCCTGGCTGGATATGACGACTCATGGCGACACCCGCAGCAGCAGTGTCCTCCAAGGGGCCACTGCCACTCACTGGGTGCCGCCTCCTGCACCACCCACACTCACATCACTCACCCGCGGAGTGGTGGCAGCTGGCAGCTCTCTCCTGCCTCATTTGCCCTTGCTGCCACCCTCACGCTCGCATACACATGCACTCATTCAACACGCACACTCCCCAACCACCTGACCGTCTATCTGACTGTCTGTGTGTCTCAGCACACACCACAAACTATATGAGACAACACACAACGTGGAAGAACTACAGCAATACCGCGCCATTCACGGTCAAGCGCGGAGGTGGCAACACTGTAGAGGGACCACTGGGGAGGAGGTGGCAACACTTTAGAAACCCACCAGTAATTGGAAACATTGGTTTAGGAGTACTGGATATGGCTACATCCACTCAGTGAGTGGATACATAGGTTTAGGAGTACTGGATATGGCAACACTGTGGAAGTACCACTGAGGTTGGGAATGTAACCAGAGGCAGTGTGCCTCTGGGAGGTGAAGGGGACATCAGGGGATAAAATATGGTAAAATTGCTGAGAAACCCACGCACATTGAAGGGGAGTCACTGGTTAATACGATATGGTTAACACTGTAGAGGGAGCTTTTGGAGATACACCAAAAAAGCAAAGGGGTGATGAGGGAATCAAGTACGGTGGGGAGGGAGGGATTGCAGGGACCACTGGGAGAAACACTAGAGCCACTGTATATGATGAGCTGCCAGGGAACACCGGCAGGGGGTAACACTGTGTATCAGTCACAATACAGATGGCAGATATTAGACCAACCACTCACAGGTGGAACTATGATGATGGACCCCATGACACTATACAGGGACCACTAATATGCAGCATATGCAGCAGCACTGTAGAAGGTTCAGATTATTCTTTAGAGGCCATAAAATGCGCGGCACTTTAATAGCCACTAAGATGTGGTGTAACACTGTAGAAGGATCACTAACATGATGGCAAACACTAGAATGCACTCGGAAAAAAAAAATGGTGCCACTATCATGGCACCACTGAGTACGGTACGTGATCGCTTCAGGAGAAAAACACTGACTGACTACGTGATGAGGGGCAGGGGGCAGGGGGCAGGGAACACCAAGGGGCCACAAGATCGAGGAGCAACACCTAATTATAGCCACTGGAGTTAGGAATATATATTATTGGACTTGAGGGACAAAGGGAGAGGGAGCAAGGGGACACATAATAGACACCATTGAAAAAGGGATATAGGCAATATAGAAGAAGAAGAGATCAAGGGTATTTGGGAACTAGAAGAGGGGTACATGAGATGAGTTAGTATATTTGGGGAATGAGTGGGAAAAGACCACACTATACAGCAACAATTTTTTTCCAACTGAAAGAGATGAAAAGCTTTGTGTCTTTCTAAACTCTGGGGGTGACACAAACCCTTCTTCATTTCTGCTGGGCAAGACAAGAGACCAAGTGTCTGCCCTCATCAGCGAGTCATGAAGTACTAACTCGCACGCTTCATCAAAGGCTGGCTTGGGTGTGGTAATTAAGCTCAGCAAAACAGCGAGAGGCAATTAATTAAGTACATCTCTCTTGAGCTTCATAATAACTGCTGTCTGGTGTTATTGTTGACAGGCAGATATACCTGTCCTGCATGTTTGTATATTTGTACTGTCCATCTGGAGGGATTTCCAGGGCACAGCACAATTACCTGGGTCCAGGTGAACACCCTTATTTTTTGTCACAAATGTCATTTCAATATTATGATTATCTTTAAGGGGTTCTGATATTATCTACTGTATATATTATCCTCCACACAAGAGTCTTTATGTATTAACTGCATCTCAGAGGAGATATGGTTTATAATATCAGAGAGGAGATTTTACCATGAATACAAAATCTCTCTCATTTTCATGTCATTATCATAGTCATCATTTGCTGTTGTCATTATAACTGGTGAAGTCATTTCAATTATGGAGGTCACTGAACACAAGGTGGGGACAGTTGGCACACACTATGTCCCTATACAAGTAATATACATCTTGCAGGTCAAGGTGTTGGTGGTGTTGGTGGTAGTGGTGATGGTGGTGTGGAGGATAATTCAGCTGCTCCACACCCTACAAGGTACGTACAGTGGAATCTTAAATATCACTAAATTCAAATAGGATACCTACTACATCTTTCAGAAAAATATTCCTAGACAAAATCCAGAAAAAGCAGAAGAATATTACTATCGCCAGATGCAGCATCCCTTACTGGATGGCTGCGAACAAACAGAATAAGGGATAACAGGTGACGAGACATCCATTAAATACATTGAGAAGTTGATGGATAGAAGTGCAGTAAACAATGTGTAACTGCTCTCAATATAATGTTAACATTCTGACCGAATGATGCTCTTAAATCAAGAACATTAAGGCAATAAAAAATTAAGCCTATATATTTCCTGATGTTAGAGTACTGAATGACTCTTACTTCATTTTACAGGTACTGTAATACAGTTTTAATAAAGTAATAATCTATCCAATCAAATCTAATGATATAATAACTTTCATAGATTACTTGGGGATCTAAGGGTATGGGCCTGTTTTTAATGAAGAACAAACAAAGTGTTGAATATCATAATATAGGCACCTACTCAGTCACACACACTACACAGCATTATGAATCATATGCTAAGTCCACTGCCAAACATTTTCAATAATGCAGTCAAGGACAATAATGTGATTCTACTGATTTTACTCCACAAAACCAAATGACAGCATTGCAGAGAGGAAATATCACTGGGGCGTGAATTACAAGATGTGAATTGCGGGTGCTTGAAATACAAGGGACGTGAATTACACAGACTTCTGGCAAAAATGTTTAGCTAACACTAAAAAAAAGGGGGGACATTTCACACACATTAAATCAATCAGAAAACAAACTAGTAGGTACAGTTACATAATTAGGCTTGCTTGAACATTGGGAAGAAAACATAGTAAACTAATATTATAAGTAATGAAAGTGTGTGTTCTGATGCTCATTTCGTTGTAGTAGTTGACACTCTCTCACACACTTTTAATAATAACCACTTTGAACTATCCAAGGAAGATACTGTATGTGGTTTTTATTAGTGGAAAGACTGGGACACACAGTTAAGTTAACCCATCAAACACAATAAAAATATACAAGCCTCACCATCCAAGTAAAAACTATCAAACTTAATTCATGAGAGAAAAGATTTATTACAATTCAAGTTAATTAAAACTCTTGAATATAATCCAAGAGACAAGCTAAACACTATCTAAGTTAAAACCCTTGGTTGTAATCAAGGAAACAACAAGCCTCATCACCTGAGGTGAAACCATCAAACGTAAACCTGGAGAAACAAGAAGCTAACATTATCATCACCACCAATTGCAAGCAAGGATGGATCAATTGATTTATTATTATGGCTTAAGCAACTTGATGCAAGAATACATACTACAAGAGACTGGCATATACTTAGCCATGTAACTTGATACTGGAGTCATGCAGAAATGGGTTGGTTAGACAAATCACAGTACTGGTACTCAGAACATGTGTGTTATATGGCCTGCTAGATAATCATGTGTTCATGTTCATGTGTTAATGATGCACAAAGAGAGATCACTTACAGACATCTGTGTTAGTAAGACACTAAGCTAGTTAATAATATCCTTGATGTCTTTCTGATGCCTTGACTTTGGAGAGACTAGTAAGGTGTAAAACAGATGACTAGTGACAAGTCCTGCTGTAGGATTCTTGTCATTGAGAACAGAGTGATGCCTCATTATGCTATGTTATGTTTGTCTCAATTCTGGTGCCTTCATGTCATTAATAACTGGGAGATACTTTGCCTTTGTCTTAGGTTATACAGTAACTGTTTCAACTTTGTATATAACATGATGTAATTAACTGATAACCCTGACAGGCCTGGTAGTGATTTTCAATCATCAACTTTTGTTACGTTATGGTATATTACAGCTCTTCTTCCCCAAACGGATTTACTTTACTGTACTTGGATAATGAAAAATCACTGTGAAGTTAATAATAACAAATCCCTCATATGTACACCGGTTTTCATCCACCATATACAGTACATATTCCACTTCGAATAATCCACAAAACAATACTGTACATGGTAGATACACTTCATTTATGTGATAACCAGTGTCTGTTTAAAGGAAATCCTCAGTGACACTGCAGAGTTTTGGATAGCATGGGGTACAGCAACATTTCATGGAACATAATTTTTGTTTTGTTGAACATGGCTTAAAATACCTTCTGCAGTACACATTATAGTTTCAATTTGTTTTCTTGTATTTTAAAAACAAATTTTGTCAGCACATCTTGAGGAACAAGTTTGCATTACTGACTAAAACATTATAATACTTCATTTTATGTGCATTCTAGTTGCAGCCAATTGCTTTATATTCTGAAATGTCATTGCTTACATTGCATGCAAATAATTACCACAGAATTCAGAATCAACTTTGCCTTAAATTATTTTTTGCTTATCTCATACCATGCCCAGTACAGTACTTGGCTTATTTTCTGGCTATACAGTACAGTAATTATTAACATTTTGTCAAGTATGATCATATAGTGCAATAAATATAGTAATTTCCACCTACAACAATTCATCACCTTATTTCATTTTTCACTAAACACCATTGGCTTGAATATTATCAATAGAGCACAGCATGACATTGACCAAGAACTGGTATTTGGTCTGTTTGCTTCCTTTCAATTTAATTTTGCTTCCTTTTTTGCATGGGATTAGCACAATGTAAATGCACAACGAAGAGCTTACCAATACATACCCACCAAGCATAAGACTGATGACATGACAAACAAAAATGCTCGTGATACCTTTCTACAAGCGCTATACCATTTGCGTAATCAGTTATATTCAGCATGATTAATTTCTCTGCTGTATTGTGTGTCACTTTGATGATAAATGTATATGCTGGGCAAGAAATATTCGAGCATGTTATTTATGGTACTGAAGCATTTAAAATATATTCATCAATATCTTGCATGCCAGCTAAAGTTCTGAATTCATGATCATCATATACATTGTTAAGTCAAAACTCAAGGGCCTATGATATTTTTTTAAGTTAGAGTTGTTGTTTTTTCATTCCTACAAACTATGCCACAATACAGATTCTTACAGAGTACAGTTTTGTGGCACAGTTTGTAACAAGAAAAGAAACTCCAACCTCAAACAACACCATAGGCCCTTCAATCTGTGTGGTACGTATTGGAGAAATCATGCGATGGCCTCCAATTTGCCCACAACATCACAGGGCCTTTGAATCACTGCACCTTAGCTGCTTCATTTTACCAAGAGCTTTAAACTATTGGTCAACTTTTTAGGGTCTTACCATAAAGGTACTGTAGCAGCAAGCAGTCAGGCAGGCAGGCACCATCAACACCACACCACACCACACCACACATCTATACACCACACCTCACCACTGTTCTGTCACTACCTATACCATCTCATGTTCTCTATTCTTGCTTTTCTTATAACTGTTTTGCAGTGTATATTAATTCCTGAAAACATAAAAAGGGCCACCTGAAAAAAGAAGTCAAGGGTTCGGTGGATGACGACTCCTACAGATGTTATGGGGAGCTATCAATCACATCAGTCATTATCACTGGCTACTCCATCCATGACGTTTTGGGCATGTGGCTCTGAATCATTAATTAAAGGGATGGAATTGAGATGGTTGGGGACTCGGGATTATTTCCAATTATGCGCTACAACTGTGTAACCATCACAATCTGAAAAGACCAGTGTTTCTCCTCTGATATCCAGATGACAAAATGCACTCTGCAATCCAAGAGAGTAAACCCATCCGTCCAAGACCGTACTCAAGATTCAAGTCCACACAGTAGCGTTAATTACCAATGATTACAGCGACTGAGACTTCCAGTGCAGAGTTCGACACAATTGACCTGACTTTGACTCCTACACATAGCCAAAATGAACATCATCATCTTGACCACCACTTAGAAACTCAAAAGTACTGTAATACCAACACTTAACACACATCTCACATCTGCCATAAAATCCATACATAAAATAATTTCTTACCAACACAGACAAACTCATATACAGTACCATGAAATTTCTCGATACAACTGAAAACATCACGTTTCATTTTACTTTTCACCTACACACAGCATATAAAAATAAGCCTAACCAACAAATACAAACTCATACTTAAGTTGTAATGCAGCATACACAACATGAATGAAATCATCATACAGTAAGCTACCATACATCGGTCATCAACTACACTCCAGAGGATACAAAGAACTCAAAACTAATAAGTTATAACATTACTGAACAAAAATATGGAACACCATCTTTTGTGCCAGTCAACCATCACGGTGTGTTCTACACCAAAAAGATATTCACACCCATCTAAAATGAAAAAATAAAATGGAAGAACACGATGATAACACAACGCAGGTCTGGGATATTATAATTATTGTACTATGACCAGTCCAACTTGGCCAATGCCAGATGGAGAAACCGGCAATTATGGGCACAAGAACAATAATACGTTACCAAAATACTGCTGCTTTACAAAAACTTCAGAACTTATCAATAAACCTATGGAACGATACTTGAGGTATAAATAGATATCCTTTGTGGGCATTTAAAAATATCATATGGGTGAAGAAGACATATACATCTCTATATACAACATTGAACAAACGTAAGATTAATTTTTGGCAACTATTGGTAAAATAGCTAACTATACGGTGTCTGTCGGTGTTGGAAGGGTTATAGGAATTCCTCGCTCAGCTTTTCTATCTTCCTCTTCTTAGCCACAGACTCAAAGCCTAAATTCTCTTTGTGCGTATGTCTTCCCTGTCTACTTTACGCTATCACTGGAATTCTTTGGGTCAGTGAAAGTAAGGGAGTAGTTCCGGGATAAAGGCAGAAAAGATAATGAAACAAGATGAAAAATAGAATCCTTGAGAGCCTAACAGAGGATGGAGAGAAAAATTTTAGAGACAGAGATGTCTACAGTAAACTGAAAAACAGATTTCAGACTGATGAAAGAAGAGAAGTCAGAAAGAATATATGAAACTGAGAAAAAGATCAATGAAAAAAGTTCAAATTTCCAACAGACCGACATAAAACAGAACAAAACTAAGTAACTAACCCTTAACAGACTAGTGATGGAATGACTTGGAAGGACAACACTAACACTGACTACTTCAATCATCATCCCTCTTGTGTAAGGGTAACTGGTATGTGTGTTGTACAAATGTACATACTGCACTTAATGACTTTCCTGCACATCCAATAAACAGTTTTTTCACACATTATCACTCATCGTCAGTGTGCACTTTATCTATTTCAATTAGTTTACAAGATTTTTCTTCTTTTATGATCAATATTCATTTTATACAAATTTAATTCATATTCACTGTTCTTCAAGTTACCTCACAGCACGTATGGCACAAACAGTAGCCTACCTCACTTTGTACTTACAATGATAAAAAAAAAATAACTGCTTTGTAGCTGGTTATGTGTTCCTTGTTCTAGTTGAAAAATATTTTCTTTGTGCCTTGAAATGCAATCCTATCAAACTGACATTCATATTTGTGCTCCACATTTCTGGCTTTCATAATAAGTAGTTAACACCTGCTTTTCAGCTTCAGTTTTCATTTGGAATCCATTAATGATGGTGGTGATAACAGACAAGCAAACTTTAATCCATTTATCTGGTTAGATATTGCTGTTGCTGTTATCTTTGGATACAGTAGTAGTACCTTACAGCAATTGCAGGATAAGATGGTACAGACTACTAACAGCCGTGAGCAAAAATGGTGTACAATAGCTGTGGGATAATGTAGTAGATTACAACAGCTGTGGGCGATGGTGGTGGTGGTGGTGGTGGGGTGGTAGTAGTAGTAGTAGTTGTGGGCCCGTGATGATGATACTTGTGGAGGAGCAGCTGCCGATGTGGATGCCCTTGTCTGCTCAACCTGTAGTAGGAGGTTTTGGGGGGAGAGGGAGAGGGAAAGCAGGAGGGTGGTGAAGCTAGGAAAGGGCAGCAAAAATTTAATTAGTGAAGGGAAGGACTGATGTGGTAGGGAGAGATGTGAGGAGCTAGGAAAGGATGGGACCTGAAGAGGGATTGGGGTGTACGGGTAAGAACAAGGTTGAGATTGAGAAACAAAAAGATGGGAGGATGAGGAAAAGGTAGGGCGATCATTATTTGAGGAAAAGAGAGGAATGGGACCTAAAGTGTGCAGTGACAAGATGTGAGAAAGGTGGGTGTGTGCAAGGGAGGGCGAACTGAGCACATGAAAGGGACCTAGTGAATGTGATGGGCAACTAGACAGCGACTGTGTAAGTAAGATAGGGCAGGTTACTGGAAAAGAATCTGGGAAAGGTGTGAGGATTTAGGGAAAACTAAAAGAGGCAGTGGGTACGAGGGGCCTACAAAAGGTGAAAGGATGTAGTGAGGAGCTATGGGGTCAAGGATCATGGTATAGGAAGTGTAAGTAAGGAACCAGGGAGAATTGTCAGAGAGGCAGTGAGGGAGTAGAGGAGCCAAAAGAGGTAGGAAGGGTAGGTAGTAGGGTTCTAGAGAGGATGGGAGGAGGCAGGGTCGGGGCGCACCTCCACCAGCCTCGCCTGTTCCCCGGCTACCATGGAGGGCTCTGTGTTCCGACGCCGCAGTTTAGACTTGGAGGTTTTCTTCAGCATGGTCGCCTGTGTGGGAGTGGCAGGTGAGTGGGTGGGAGTGGGAGAGGGAAGAGGACAGGATATGAAGAAGATGAAAGAGAGAGAGAGAGAGAGAGATTGAAACTGAGAAAGTAGGAGGAGGACAGGGTGTGAAGGAGAGAGAAAGATGTGGGAAAGGGATAGGAAGCACAAAGGGAGAAGAAAAAGAGGGAAGAATAAGATTTAACAAAGGAGGAGAATTTAGAAGGAGAGGACTAAGAAGAAAAGAAGAATAAATTACAAAGAAGAACTAGAAAAACAGGAGAAAATTCAGAGGAAGAGGAAGAAAAGAGGAAGAAATAAACAAGGAAGAACTAGAATAACAGGAGGAGGAAAAGGACTAGGAGAAAAAGGTGAAGAAGGAAGGGATCTTTGGGGCACGGACATGGATAAGAAGATAGACCATAATACGAACGCAAATACATGAAATCGGTCACAACTTATGATTGGAAGAATTAAAATGGAACCTTGAAATATGAAATGCAACAATTATACATTACTGCATGGGGTGTAGTAATGAATAACTCTCCCATTTTCATTTTCAAAATATTATCATCAATCGTTACAATATATTTTTGAGTCCTGATTCACAGCGCTGTGAATTCAGTAATGGAAATAATGTGGGTTTAACAACTTACAGGATTGTTTCTCTTTTAGGTTCTGCTGCAACCACAACCACAAACAACAACAACCAACAACATGGTAAGAATTATAATTATAGAACAGGAAAGAAAGGAGAGAGAGGTTCAGTATATAGACACAAATCACTAAGAAGCTTCCAGTCTTGGTACTATATTTCTCTCTCTGAATACTACAGAACTTCGCTGGTCGAAAAGGGAAAGGAGGCTCTTGCATCAGCAAATCACTTCTAAAAGGGGAAAGGTAAAATAATATAATGAATAAAAATTACTCAGGCTGACATGACAAGGAGCTTGTACAAAAATCAGCCCTAGCCCTAAAATAAAAGGGGAAAATTAAATATTGAAAAAACACTGGGGGAGGGGAAGCAGTTGATGACACTAGGTCTATCATACAAGTTGGTTGACGGCAGGGAAGAAACTGGCCGTGGTGATGGTAGCACAGAAAGTGAGGGAGGGTGAGTGAAGAAAAGATGAAAATGAATAACAAGAGTGAAAGTGGGAGAAACCCAGTGAAATTGACAAGAGAATGAGAGGGAGGGTAACACTAAATGGCTAAGATAAGAGAGGGTGAAAAGGGATGAATCCATGAGTGACTGTGAAACTGAGTGAGACAAGACTGAGAGGGGATGAAACTGGGGATCAGTGAAAGTGAGAATAATTGAGTGGTGAAGAGCACGAATAAGTGAGCGGTGAAGAGCACGAGAAACCAACAGCATCGATCTTGTGTGTGTGAGATTTTATGAGTGTGCATGTTAATGTGTGTGGAGAGAGCCAAAGGGAATAAGAAAAAGGAGTGAGAAGGAACTGAGAGAGAGGAAGGATTACATGTGGAAGAGGAGGAGCTGGAGCAGGAGAAGGAAGAGGAGTAGAGGCCTGAAGGAAAAATTTTCTGCTGAGGAAAATGAAGTCACAAAAAAAGGGTGAGGTCAAAGGGAAGGGGCATCTGGTGAGCTTACATTACAGTTGGGGTCAGGTCTGGCCAGGTCATATGTTTGATAAGGTCATAAATGGAAAGATTAGGTCAAGCAAGGCCACTTCCAAGTATAAAAGGGATGGCTGAGGACAAGCTAGTTCCAAGTCAGATTGAATGGAGAAACTTTGGTCATATAAGAGCCAGGTCAGGTCACAATATTAGATCATACAAAGGCCAGGTCATATGCTGGAAACATTCAGTCACAAAGGACATCATTAGGTCAAACAAGAGTCTGGGTCACAAGAGGTAAAGATTTGGTCACAAACAGGAAAATTTTGGTCCAACAGAGAGAGGGACAGGATCATAGCTATACATACTGTATTAAGAGAAGGCAAGTGACGTCAAACAGGGGAAAATTAGAGCATACAAGGGCCAGACCAAGTTACAAGGTTACCAATGTTATGTTGGGTTGACACAGGGTGAAGTCACTCAGGCTGGTATTATTAAGCCCTCTCTTTGACGAAACAACCCTTCATTGCTAAATTCCCATTACAAAATAATGGGAACTGAGCAACGGAGAGTAGTTCTCATTGAAGAAAAAGTTTTAACACTACCAGCCTCAATGTCAGGCTCATATTACTTGGTATACTATAGACAATGCAACAGAAGACTTAGCCTGGGTCATGTAAGGTTAGTATGCCATACACAACAACTGTCTTGGGTTGGCCTGGGGAAAAAGACCAGTACAATGCCTTCATAATAAAATCCATGGAGTCATTGAACCAGTCATTGTCACTGTCTATCCCTTGACTCTTCTTGGAAATGTTCCAGTTTGAGACAACACTATCACAATGGGAGTAGAGGCAGGTTCAGAGCCAGGTCCAGGTCACACAAGGGATCACAAGAGGTTGGGCCAGGTCAGATCAGGTCAAGACAGGTCACTTTAAACTTGACGGGGATTAATTTATCAGAAGTCTGTAGATGGAGATGGGGGCAGTCACTACAGTGAGTTAAGTAAGAGGGAAGCACTAGTAGCTGGCTGTTAGGTCACAGGGAACGTTAATACCAGGTCAAATTATTGGATTCTGATGGTCCTCAAAGGGAGTACAGTATGTGGCTATCAGTGGAAAGGTTAGGGGGATGTAGCAGGGAAATGTGGGGTTGCATATGGAGTAGAGTACAATTTGTGTATACTGTATTCATAGCAGCTGGGGGGGGTTACAAAGTCCAAATTTCAGAGGGCATAGGGTGCAGGCATATTCATAGTAGCATGACAGGTTGCAGGTAACAGGTTGGGCTCTGACTAAGGAATCAGACCTCAGGAAAAGGCAGCCGTAGAACAGGGGGAGGCCGTTTGACTTGCAAGGGACTGGTTAAGGGTACAGTACTAGGGTGTCAGACTGTTGCAAGGTGAAGGGTAAGGTGAGGATAACTGAACAGAGTAGGGGGACATTAAGGTGGGGGGAGATCAGGGCAGGGTGAAAGTACAAGGGTGAGAGTACCAGGTTGAGGATATTAGGGTTAGGGTACCAAGGCAAGGTGATGGTACCAGGGCAGGGTGAGTGAGGGGTACTAGGGTGAGGCAGACTAGGACTCGGAGGGCTCCTTGTCACCGTTGGAGCCATGTAGCGATGGCTCGGTGTTGCGTCTCTTGATCTTACTTTTCTTCAGCATTGTGGCCTACGAGGAAAATACCAAAGTTGTAAATTCCCTCTAGATTAAAATATAAAAAAGTATATTCCCTCCAAATTACAAAAAATAAAAAATAAATAAGTTGCAACAAAAATTGTAGCAGACATTATCCAACTTACTATCAGTTGGTTGGCAGGAATATTAATCTTAAATGAAATGAACTAATAATTAAACTAAAAACATGATAATATCATTAACTGACACTGATAGTGTTTTGAAGGAGTAACTGAGAAACGATCTTAAGATTAACTCACACTCTGTCAGCAATTTGGCAACCCTGGGTGTAAATCAGTATAGATAGGCTACACATAATTATAAGGGAAGTGAAGTAAAAAACACTCAAATGCTGTTGTAGAATACGTATCATTACCGGTTAATTAGTTAGAGAACTTGCATACAGGACTCACATTCAGATTTCAAAATCTAAAACACTGACAAAAAATATACAGCATTAAAAGCCAATCTTTTGAAAAAAAAATAGTTGGAGAAAAACAGTGACAGACATTTTGACGGAATGCCAACTTAATAATGAATAGCAGTAATATAGATATAGGACGCAGCGAAAAAAAGGGCCAATCTTTTTGCTGGCATCTGATCAGGACAGTTTGGGATTTTAATTACCACTCAGTGAGAGACATTAGGTGGTATTATTAAAACTGGGGAATGTAACTTTCTACTCATTTTGTTTGATGGGAAACCATTTCACTTGAGGAATGCTATTCACATTTTAAGGATTAGAAAATACGCTCTTTTTTGTGACTCAGGATTATCCCATCTGAAAGGTTCCTATTTCATAGAGAGTCAAATAACTGTTACATAGGTTAGGTTAAAGAATATACAGTAGTACTCATTATAGCACAAAGTAATTTAGACAGTGAGACAGTGCCTCAGAATATTAAAAACAGAGCTGTTCATACACACAAAAGTATAGCATGAAACCTTGTTTTGTCGATTTAGTTGAAGGATTATATAGGTATAAACGGAAAGTGAAATATCTTCCCTTGTTTTAATAACACCATTATTTGTCTTCATGATCACATTTTGCTCCAATAGCTTTCTTTTAATGTGGATAAAAGTTGTAACCATCAGAAACATTTGTTACTCCAGATGGCTTTGACAGTAAACAACTGATATCATAGGATTCTTTTGTAATGCATTTGGGTTTCTCTTGAGCTTTCTGCTTATTACAATGACTAATCTATTTTATGATCTATTCTCATTAAAATCCACTTCACTTTATGCAGCCTGCAAAACCTTCCATAATCTTCATTATATTTGCCCTAAAAGCAGGGACCCTTCGCATGGGCTTAACAAGTGTGCTGAAAAATGGCCTAAGGCTGCAGTGCCCTAAATCTAAAAAAAAAATGTAAATACAGCAAAACCCTCATTATGCACTTGGTGTAAAATGTACCATATGTACTGGAATAAATCTGTGTATTAAGAGGTCTTGACTCAATGTTAAATAGAGAATTAAAGGAACAAACATCTAATGGTATGCATTAACAATTGAGTGTACTGTACATGTATTATTGTATATAAGTCAAGTACACAAATTAGGTTACTCAGTGTATTTTATTAGTGAAGTTTTATCTGTGGACAGTGAGGGAAGTATTAATACATTAAATACTGTATATCTAATTACTCAGTGTATTTTATTTATAAAGTTTTCCTCTGTGTACAGTGAGGGAAGTGTTAATACATTAAATACTGTACTGTACAGGTATATCTATTTACAGTACAGTACTGAATATTGATGTAGTATGTGATAATAATGTATAACAAGGGTTTCCTGTAACTTTATTAAAGAAATCTGAATGGCTTCTTTTTAATACAAGAGGGACTGTAAAAGCTGTGACTCGAACCCATTTCAGGCTGAGTTTTTATATCTGCCTCGATGTTTGTTGAGCCAAAAACTGAGTCGTGAGGCAGTGGAAAGAAAAACCGGAGTTTAGAGAAGCAAGCCACCACTGCAATAGACGTGGAGGATGTGGTAAGGAGAAGCGTAGGGTTTCTAGTGGGAACTACATTACGGTCCAAGGGTCGGCCATGGGAGACAGCCCTCCACTTATTCTTGTTACAGTGTACAGTATAGGGCTTCAACTAACAACACCTTCTATATATCTCACTCCTCATTTCATCTATTCCTTTATATACAGAAGTACTGTAGTACTGTATTCCACTTTCTTCTTTCTATCCTGCCATGTTGAAGAATTTAATAGCTGAGAATACAGAGCAATGCATTCATACTATACCCTGTAGATTATGTTCTTGGTACTTCTACAATATAAGGATGCTGAATAACACTTTAAATAATGTAATTAAATTAACAAGGTCCCATCTGCATTGATTTTGTCTCTCTCTTCTTCAGCTTGTAAATTAACAGCCATTAATATCAATAGAGTCCCAAATTTGATACAGTACTGTATAGTATTTCATTCTTGTGTTACTGTTTCTTCACCATTCATGTTAACTGCTATGAAAATAGATCGAGTCCCATTTCAATATTCCATGTTCTTCAACTTAAATAAACCAAATTTAACATGAAGCACGGTCTGTTTTCAGAATTCATCATGTCTTCATACATCTATTGTATTATGCAGGCTGTTGTATTAACGAATTCACCACCATTGTTCTAGTTCTGCTTACAAAATGGGGGCAGGGGGAATGGGATGGAATAATGGGGAGGGATATAACACACAACTTTATTGGGCTTTTTAATTAGGGTTGGTTGGGGCAGGGGGAGGGTCAGTCCGTGAACTATGTTTATATTGAGCCTAGTAAAGGCAGTTTTATCAGTGGATACCAACAAACTTACTAATAATGTGTGTAAGAAGTACTGTTCTATTTTGTTCTATGGCAGAAAAGGCATTTATAATTTTAGGCATGTGGGAGCAATCATTTAAGGGCAGAGGGGAGGGGTGGGGGCATTTCACTTTAGACATGTTGGGAGTTTAGCTGCGTCTTGCGGAAGCTTTGACACAAAAAGACAAATGAAATCACACACAGGAAAGGAAAGACACAAAAACAGAGGAGAGGGCGGGATGGAGATACAGCACAGTTGTAGCAGAAGAGAAAGAGAGGGAAAGGAAGAGGAGGAAGAGGAGGAAGAGGAGGAGGAGGATTGGAGGAAGGTACTGTAAGTGAGAGTGAGAGAAGGGAAATGTTGGACAGTGTTGAGAGTACAGAGACAACTGACTATATACAAAAGGAGATGATGAGTGGCTGGCAGTGTGCGGCATAAAAGCAGCTGTACACTACGGACAAACTACATACTTAGTCATTTTCTTTTCTTAACTGATGATACTGTACTTGTCACCATGCAGATCTCTAGTACCAGCTAGTTCACTACATGGTTTGCACAGTTGAGAAACAATGCAATGGCACACTTATTTCACTAGAGGCCATGGTGACTGCTTCTGGCAACTACAGCCATAGTAAACACATTGTTCAATATAACTGACTACCTATATGAAAGACGAGTGGCTTTGTATTATATTCTATACAAAAATTTAAGATACTCTACTGTAGTAGGTTTCAGCTTAAGTGTATCATAGACTGTGTAGCATTATGACTAGAGTTACTTTTATATCAGTCCTCAAATGGTTATTGTGTTGTAATGTTGTTGATAAATACTAAATAAATACTGTACTAGAGTTGCCAGATGCTAGCGTGGACTCAGTTCCGTGTGCAGACAGTGTTTCATAACTGTACTTGGAGCATGATTACCCGAGAGTGGATTACAAGAAACTTAATAACCCAGCACTGATATATCTTTTTTTTTCCTTTTTCCTAAAGTATTAATATTCAATGTTTGTATGATATAATTAATAAGTCATTAATAAACTGATGCAAAGGATCATAATTACTGTATTAAGAATCAACCCCCCTCACAATACCCAACTGAACTAGCGCAATCTAACCTAACCTATTCAATAAATTGTTCTCATCTTTGATCCTAGCTGGGTACTCTGGGGAAGATTCTTCAAGTTCAATACAGTACAGTACTGTATTTACATACATATTTAAGTGGCTGTTGATACTTTCAGGTTTAACACTCAGGCTTCGATTGTCTGGAAGATTCTTATGACCTGACTGATGCATTCCAAATACTGTACCATACAATTTGAATCCAATTATGGCACATTTAAGATGGAATCAGAAGATTAAATCACAGAAGCTCAAAATATGATAGATGCCAGGTGTGCAATTCATATTTCTTCCAGTGCACTGAAAAATATCCACTTCTGGTTCACTTATGTTGCTGTTGGCAAATTAGGAGTTTACTGATTCTTCAAACTGCACTACAGAACAGACCATAACTGTGTACTGAAGCTACCTGTTTCTTTTTAGTTTGGAAGAATTAGAATCATCCAATTTGCCAGCAATATCTTGCCTCTCATATTAAATGCTGAATAAATAACAGAGTTGGGGTGAAGCTTCTGTCATTATATATATATACAGTGTACAGTATATATATATTCAGTTAGAGTATCATCTGTTAAGAAAATAAACAACTACAGAGGCTACAGGTGCTGGAAGTGGTTTGGTCAACTACATTTTACTACTTCTTTCCTCCCTCCAGATGTGTGGCCCTCCCATTTCTCCCCAAACTAAATCCTTCTTTTCTCTAGTCCCTTACTCTATGCAACATCTACAATAAACTTCCCTCCATTCATTAACACCTTTCCCCTACTACCTAATGAAAAAGGCAAAACAGTTTTACAGAACAAGTTATCTAATTTCTCTCCTCCTCTCTCAATGCCTCTCTACCATTTCAATGCTTCTTTATTTTTCTTCACTCTTCTCAATGCTCATACCTCCCTTCACACTACTAAACTTTCAACCACCTCCTTCAATGCCATATACTACTTCATGTCCTTTCACCTTTCTCCGTTCTATTCCAGTTTCTGCTCTCTCTATATAATGGTAGGTACTACAATTTCTTCACTTCTGTCAGTGCTCCTTCATTTCTTTCATGCAATTCCTTCATTTTGGTATTCTCAACCTCTACCAGACCTCATCCCTAACTCCTACTTATATTTCACTTATTAAAATTCATTTTCAGCTTTCATCTTTCATCAATCCTCTACATTTCCCAATACTGTACACACAACCTCCACATCACATCAATCCACTCCTCATCCCACCCACTAATCCACCGTTTGCCATTCACAAATCACCTATCTGAATCCCACCCTCCTTATGTCTAATTTAATGTACTGTACATATCTACCATCAGTATGGCTCCTGTGACTCAATAAGGCTCAGACTTTTCTACTCACCTACCTACAGTACTATCCATCCAATCTTTATCTCCTTCATTCATCCCCTACTTCTCAGCCTGTCGCCCCTACCCACCACCTACCAACTCTCGTTACCCCTCTACCCCTCTGGAGAGTCCTAGCATAGAGTGTGACACACCTTGAGGGCAGACTTGAGCACCACCACCTCACCGGGCGCCTGGTTCCACGGCTCACCATCCACCTGTACCGGCAGCTCTGAGTTCAACTTGATGCGGATATGACCTGTGAGAAAAGGAGTGTTTCTAACATACATGGTATTGTATATCATAAATAAGAACACAGAAAAAATACACACACAGCTATAGCCAGGTATACACACATGCATGCACATAATTAATTTTCAAAGTTGCACAAACATAATGCTGTATTCACACCAGTTATATGTATAAATGGGTAATAAGAATTGATAAGATTGACTGAAAAGAAACGACTTTATGGTCATTGAATCCAAGTGAACATAAGACCAAGAGGAAAAAAATTAGATGATAATCATGCAAGGAAAATAAATCTTTCTCAAAGGAGCTGTTGTTCAATAGAATCAGATACCAGTTAAGGCTGTGGCACGGTTGGTATAAAGATGTGTACAGTATCATAAAGTGAAAGGAGAAAACTACCTATTAAGAACCCGATTCAAACCTATAAAAATATAATTGTACAAAAATTTTAGTATGGACACCCACACAAACACACAATCACAAGTACTCCACTCTTTATCACTTTCATTTATGCACAAATTAACAGACATATATATTATGCACTATTCACACAGCACAGATGGAATGGACAACAACTACAGTCAGAGAGTGAGAGGAAAACCACAAGTCAATAAGACAGAATGACACATACACAGCCATAATTAGACATACTGTACATACAAAGACAAACAACAATCACAAAGAGAATGAGTGAGGAATGGCAGCATCACTGACTGACTAACCTCCCTGAGCAATCCTGATGGCACTCCTCAGCCCTGACTGAATCTGTCCCAGGTGCACAATTCCAGTAACCCCAACCACCTCCAGATGTCCATCCCAGTGGTTGGGTTTGTTGAACTGGTCGTCCTTCTCGGGTCCCCAAGGATTGGCCCCTGAGCCCCATGAGAGGATGTTGAGGATGATGACCCCCTCGAGTGGGGGGAGTTCTACGTGCTTCCCGTCCACCTCCAGCCGGATTTCCTTGTGGAGGTCCTTGCACAGCTTCCGTGACACCATCTTTCGCAGTCCCATCTTGACGTACACTCCTTTGTTGTGTAGCCTGTCAGTGAGGAAGGAGTGGTTAAGATGAGTGGCAGGGAGTATATAATTTTATTATAGTGGTGGTAAGTGGGGGAATTACAGTGGTGAATAATGATAGGTTATTGGTGGCGGGATTGAGAGGCGTGATGGGTCCAATGTACCTGGTTATCATCATTGCCAAGCTCACCTTTCCTCACTCTTTGCCTTATTCTCCTACCACCTTCCTTCACATACCTACCGTCTTTCCTTACTCTTACCCTCCTATCTCCTTACCTCATCTAACTTTATCTACCTACACCCTTACTTTCTCTCCCTCTCATCTCCTTATCTCATCTTGCTTCACCTCCCTACACCCTCACCTTCCCACCCTCTTTCCTCACTCTTACCCTCCTTATCTCATCTTACTTCATCTATTTACACCTTTTTCATCCCACCACCTAACCTCACCCACCCACTCACCTGCTGTTGAACTTGTTGGGGTTTTCTTCTCGGGCATTGTGGAAGTCCAGACAAAGCTCAGCCTCAATGCCAATGCCAAAGTAGTTATTCATGACAAAGATCTGGGTGTTGTCCTCACTGGTGGATCCCGCTGTATGTATCACAATGGAACGTGTAAGAGGAAGGTCAATACTGTACATAATATACCAGTACTGTACCTGGATGTACTCTAGACCCCAACATGTCTTCCCAGGTTATCATGATCTCTTACCATACAAGTATAGAAATAGTCATTTAGTGGTTTATGATTAACGAAAATATGTTAACCTCTAGGGGCTGACTCCTCTGTTTCCCTATAGCTAACAATAAATACTCATAGCTAATATCTTGTATTTGACTGGCTAATGTTTGATGAACAAAGATCAATCATATTTAAGTGGACATTGAATGTAACCTTCAGAAAAACATACTACAGTACTGTATAAAGTAGTTACAGTTTGAGCAAAAAGTAAATTCACATTATGTCACTAGTAAACTAGGTGTTGAACTAAAAATGACAGCTGACATGTAATGTATTGTTCATAGTGGCCTTGTAAAAATACATTAAAAATACACACGTAAAAAAGGCTATTGAAGTTCTCTGCAATACCCTGATCAAAACAAAATAATATCAAAAGTTACAGAGAACTCGGTTAAATAAGCATTAAAGAGGCAAAGGAGAATGTTCTTACCAGTAGAGTTGGGCTGGTTTTGCTTGTCTTCAACCTTCTCATCGATGTGGAAGACAACTGTCCAGCGGTCAAGCCGGATATCCTCTGCATCAATCACATCCTTGAGCAGGTTGATAGGGTCTTCACCACCATTGTAGCCGGGTCCCCAACGCAGCACACGAGCCAGGTCGTTGCCGGTTCCGAGGGGAACAATGGCACAGGCAGGGTGCTGGCATTCAGAGTCCTGACCCACGTTGTCCAGGCACTGCAGTACCCAACCGATGGTACCATCACCCCCACACACCAGGATCTTGTACTTCTTCACTTGCCGGAAAACATACAGGCTGGTGGATGGGTGAGAGTGATAACTGTTGTGATCATAGTACAGTAATTCACTGTTGGTTTATTGATACAGAAAGGTTGGAACCGAGATGGGGATATGAGAAGATAAACAAGGAAAAGCTGATGAGATTCAACAAGAGAGCAATAGTGGATGTAACAAGAATTATGTGACAACATGGCATAATACTGTACACAGAAAGTAAAAAAAGCATGGGCTGGTCAACAACCCTGTCTATTTGCAAAAGGTTCTAAACCTTACTCAAATAAGGTCAGTGTTGCTTGTAGTTACCAACATAAGACTCTAGAGCAGTGATTCTCAACCAGGGGTAAATTTACCCCAAGGGGGTGAAAAATGATATAGCATGGAATAAATAAGTGCCGTACCTTATAATAGCCTAGTCATAATAGACTGTAATAATTTATGTAATAGATTGTATAATTTATTTCTTTATCAAATAATATCACTATATTTTGGCAAAGCTTAAATAATAAATGTGTCTTCATACCGTCTTATTTTTTGTGCCTTTATAATGGCTACGTATAATTGGGTGTGCAAGTAGGTGGGTAAATGGCGAAATACATCAGGCCGAGGGGGTATATGATGGAGGAAGGGTTGAGAATCACAGCTCAAGAGTAACAATTTTTCTTTAGCAGGCAGTAAACATCAACGCCTAAAATAATTACCTTCTGTCTGACTGGCTGATGTATGACTTATAACATCACATGGGTGGCAAGAATGGACCAATTTATGTAAGTTTTACAAAACTGGCTGTTGACAATAACTATCAGCTACAGAAAAACAGACCATAACTGTCACTAACCCTGGCAGAGGTCCACCGTTGTCAAGATCAAAGACTTGGTAGGGGTTGAGGAGCTTTCTGAAGGAGTGGATGAGCTCAAGGCCCTGACATCCTCCGCTCTTCACATTAACAAAGACAAGCAGCGGTTGAACACCCTCGGGAATCATGTTGTGCTGGACATTGGGGAGCAGCATCACTGTTAAAGGGAAGGTTGGATTAGGGATGGGAAGCCTGAGGAAATGGATTAAATGACCAACTAATTTATTGACTGATTGATGTACAGATTGGACAGAAAACACAAATGGAGAAGGGTAGGGACAGATGGTAATTAATAGATGGCTTACAGTAGGTGTGGTAAAAGGGTGGGAGGAAGAATGGAAGGCTGAAATCTAGAAATGCAAGATATCAGAGTATAAAATATTTGACAATCGATGTGATGTTTATTGTCTGCCTCAATCCAAGATGGCAATTCATTCTCTTAGTGTGCAATGAGGAAAAATTTAGGTAAAATGGGGATTAGGGTATTACATAAGTTGGGGTTGGAGGGATGAGTGTTGAAAAAATAATGTGGCTAATGTGGTGTGAGGGTGTTATACTGACCCAGGAGGTTCTTATCGTCGTGTGTGGACTCCCTCAGCGTGTAGAAGGCGCGAACGGCTAAATCAGAGTCCTCGTATGTGATGACCATGGAGCCGTACTCGTAGTAGATGGGTCCAATGCATGAATATTTCAGGCCCCCTGTGGGAGAAGGTGGTTGTGCATTATTTCTCTTCTGGAATGATGGCACAAGCAAAAAGTGAGTGATCTATTTTGTTTGACTGGAAATAAAAAACTAACAAATGATACATGGATTTTATTAATAACTGAAAAACTAATGGTTGTGTACTTATAGTAGCTTAGTTGGAGGGAAACAAAGGTACAGGCTAATGATTAAAAAAATATGAGTTACTTGTGGTGTTGATGGTGGTAGGCCTAAGTAATAGCTGCTGAGTTTTTGGGCAAGTTGTTGGTGCTAATGTTGAGTTACTGAGGGTGTTATGGGTGATAATGAGTCAATGAAGGTGTTGTTCAAGATATTGGTTATGGATTTTTGAAGGTGCTATTGCTTTTCTTTGCTTTGTATTGGAAAGAAAATATTAATGGCTGTACTGTACAACTCCAGAAAAATATAATATGCCACTAGAGAGTAGGAGGTAAAAAGAAAGGAAAATAAGCTTTGTAGGAAGAAAGAGAGGAGGGATATTTGAGGAGAAATTGATTGATCAAAACCAATGAGGTGTCACAACTTTTGAATTATATAATACATCACAGTTCTTGAATTGTTAGCTATTTCCAAGGGTAAAGAGGCCATATGAAACAAGGTGCTACATACAGTATAATACTAATAAAACACTTCACAATTCTCCACCAAAGCATCCGAGTGATACCTAAGAATTCCAGGAGTATCTTTTCATATTGTCGCTGGGAGAGGTTGGGTGGGAGGTTGCCAACGAAGAGGGCAATGCTGGGGCCGTGGGGGTCCTTGGACAGCTGGAGATAGAAGCGGGTCATCTCCATCTGACGCACGCTGTCCCTCGCAACAGCCTTCAGCAGCTCCCATGGTCGCTCCACGCACTCCATCACTCGCTCTGACACTATGGGTGATGACAATATATTAATGATGAACTGCTGAGTGAACCTAATGATATGCAGAACAAGGTAACCTAATAATGTTTCCCCCAAGAGATGCTTTATATTGGCTTTATTGAATGACTGTTTATACTAGGTTAGGTGTGGAAATGTTGTGAGTACTGTATTGTTATGAACAAATTACTGTGTTTAAATATTCTAGAATGTCCGTTTATTAGATCTTGTGGCGCTGCCCTATTTTATTCTTCCTCATGCCTGAATATCCCATCTGACCCTTCAACCTTGGGTAAGACATAATCTTAGTGGAGTTTACAAGCACCTCAACCAAGTTGAAAAGGTTCCTTGACTGTATATCACCATCAATATTTCATAAAATATCTCAGGAATTATCACTCGGCAGATGTGAAGAGCTGAAAAGCTTCTATAGAGGGATGTAAATTGGCAGGATTGGTAATAGCTGTTACTGACCTTTATGTTGCCATCTAACCTACAGACTCTTCTTGCAATTCTGAACTGAATTGGTGCTTTGTATGTAATACTACAGTACAGTATTCATATATTCATACATACAATATGCTGTATCAAGCTTTTCATCATGCTAGATTGTATAACCAATCATAAAATATTTTATTTATTGTACGGTACTTTGCTTGTAACTTTTTTGACTGATTTGCTACTTATAATATTTTCACATTTGTGTACTATAATGAAATGCATAAACATCCATCACATAAAGACAACTGTATAAAATAGCTAAATGGAAAATAGAAGAAAATGTTACAATATGTAAATTAAACTGTAGTTTGCTGTTTTTACTGTTTACATCAGTTCATTGTCTGGTTCAAGGTTCCATACCTCACACCTTTGGACTCTTGAACAATGAAGCCACTATTACTTCACTAGTAAATAGCTTTTTCTTCCTAAACCATCAAATATAAGTGTATTGTATATGTTGTAGCATTAGGTGTTGTATTATAGTGTGGACAGAGGGGTTTGTGTCTCATGTTATCTTAACAGTACAGTGCTGATATGAATAAATGAACCATTAGTTGATGTGCCAAGAGTTATTCCTCAAGTTTCATGTACAGTGTATTTTCAGGTATAATATTCAAGAAACCAAATGCTGATGAATCAAATAAAACTATATAAGATAAAGGAGAGGGATGAGAATATGGCTCAAGGGCACAACACGATCATAAAGAGAAACAGGCGATGGGGAAGCAGGTCAATGGTTTGGTTAAGAATGAAAGTCACTGGAGAGATGCCAAGAGTGAGAAGGTCAAGGGAAGGGAAGGGCAGGAATCCATAGGAAGAACTACAGTGAAAGGATTTGGAGTGAAATTTACAGCTACATTCATAGTCCTGCAGTCGGGTTTGTAAACTCCCACTTATGAATAATGGAAGGGTACAGTAAATGGAACTGGGTTAGTATTATTTATACAGCTTGTACAACTACAAGACCTCAAGGTGTACTGTTCCTCCACAAAGGAAAATATATAACTTCAATTATGTCACATATGCATCAAACAAGCTCAATAAAACAAATTACAGTATATCATTGTTAGGGTTTTGTCACACCAAGGATACAATAATTTTCTAAAGCTTCAAGAAAAAATTAGATGAGTAAATAATCCTACATAATCCAGTTAGGCACTAGGAATAATTTACTCAGAATCTGAATTACTAAACAAGGTTAGGAAATTCAAGTCAGATAACAACCAATTCTAACCCAGGTGTGACTAGGGCCTTTGAGAGATCAGGCAAATTATAAACAAGACCCAAGCAGAAATACTATTATGAGGCCAAGAATACTACTAAATGAGATTGGCAAAAAGAAGATTGTTAGACTGACCTCCTTTATCCAACATGACCTCGACAAGGTGATAATCGTCGGCTTGTGCTTCATTGAGGCCAAACTTAGAGAGAGCCATGGTGATAACGTTACTGACGGTGGTCTGTGATGTGACGGGTAAACAGGCCTGCTCATGTGTCACAGAGGCCCCCAGCCGTGAAGGGTACACACGGATGCACCCCTCGTCATTACCTTGTTCCCTGTAATATAGTGGTAGTTGTTCCTTAGTCACTCTCTTGGCTCAACTACTATACTGAATGTGTTACCTTGCTCCTTGTAATGTGGTGGTGCTGGTATACTGTATAACTAAATCTCTTTGTATTATATTACAGTTGTTACATAATCTGTGTACTGTATTCCTGTTCCAGACATGTTAAAGTGCACTTTGTAACATATATATAGTGATTGTTATTAAGTTATCTGTGATCTTTTGTATTACTACACTCGAAAGGCTGCACTGCTCCCTTCCTGTAGGCTACTGTGGCAATGGTTGTTACTTAGTTCATATATTTGTATGTATCACTGTACTCAATATGTTATCCAGTACACTGTGGAAACAAGTGTTATTACTATCCTTGTCCTGTATTAAACTCAGTACATACTACAGTGTAATTGAATGACTGTACTCACAAGGTTTCACTACTCCCTGAAATGTGTTTTGGGTTGTCAGTTAACAGTGTTTGTACATGCTGGTGATTGGTACTTAATTTCTAGATTCTTCCTTAGCGCAATATATGCTAGACAAGTCATGAGCTTGGAAATGACAATGACTGATCCAATAGCACAACTGTATGGATTCTTGACAAGGCCTACTTACCCATTACACTACTATCCCTTAATCCAAGAGTCAGTAAATGAGAGGGCTTACCACACCATGTTAAAGAGATTTAAAAAATGTATCATGGAAATTACACATCAGTTGTTTCAAATAAAAATGTTATACAGTATTAACTGAACACTGGTATATGTCTCTTCATTCTTACATAATACAGTACTGTGTTCTGTGAATCAAATATGCAAGGAAGTGTTTTATATCATTATATACACATGATAAAAAGCTGTGTACATAAAATTACTGTATAGTTGGAAAAAAGAGAACAGTAAAGCTAAAACCTGGCTGCATTATCAAAATATTACAGACCCCAAGCATAGACCACTTTAAACAGACAGTCAAGAATGCCAGCCAACACACCACTAAGGTAATGACTCCTCCATATACAGTCACACCCAATAGTCCTCCAACATCTTCCAATGAAATGGATTATAAAGATTATGTGACACTCTAGCTGTTGGTCTCCATATTATTGGTTCATATGATTCACTCAAATGGATCACTTTCATTCACCTAATGCAGGATTTTTTATTGTGACTGTACAGGAGCCATCATACCAGTCATCATCATCATCAATAATATTAAGCCCATGAGTATTCTTGCATATTTCATTTTAAAGCTACAGATATTTTCTACTCTACAAACAAACTGTGCCTTCATAACATGCAGGATGCAACTCTGAATTTTGCAGATCTATAGTAAAGGTGTCCCCCTGAGATGTTAAGCTTTCGTTTTCCAAGAATTACACCTTTTACGAGGTAGCCACATGCATATGGTGAATGTGAGGGCAACTGATTTCTCTAAACTGTGCCAAAAAACAGGTCAACTAATCATACGTGGTCTGTTTTGTGGATTATTTTGTTTGGAAACATCAGCAGCCTCCAATTCCCCATTAAGATTTTGCCACCTAATCATCCCTTCCTCATTACAGTACTTAACAATATTCCCTTTAAAATATAAGTTTCAGTACCACATCAAATAAACAGACTTCAAGATCTGAACCAATGAATGGAAAACAAGTAAATGATTAATTCATTTGACTTTTTGGTACCATCACAAATAAATTACAGTACATTGTATCTTAAAATGAACATGGCTGAAAGGTCAGGCAACAAAATACAGCAATAATAAAATTATTACGTATTATCATATAATAATTATACAGATAAAATGATAAGGTGAAATTTAAAATATAGACTAAACTGTCAAGCAAGGACTTCAAATGATATACCGGTAGATTGAACGGTCAGGTGATTACTCATGACCAACATTATGAACAATTAATTTTTTTACGAGTCATTCACATGCAGGAGGAAAGGTGAAATTTATGCCAGGTGAGATTTTAAGATCTAGATTGAACGTTGGATGAGAAAATAATTTAGGATGCCAAAAGATTTAAGGATCGTACAAGAACTTATCACTGATCAACAAAGTGGACTGATTGCCCTTCGACTACCTACCCCCGGCACAGCAAGGCACTGACCTGTACCTAAGGAAGACCGCAGGCCTCTTGCCATCCCTGCGGGTGAGCTTGGCAACAGGGAGTGGGTCCGTCAGTTCCGTCTCCTCCACCGAGTACGCATCAGTCAGGTAGGTCTTGGCATCCTCGAGGGGCGGGAGGTGGAAGGCTCGCATGGCCGCCATCAGGAACTCCGACACCGTGGCCGACCGCGACACCGTCACCAAACGGAACATGCGGCGTCGTAGGGAGCTATTCCCGTCAAACACTTTCACTACTTCTGCCGGAATGGTCACGGGAAACTGTAATATATTATCCGCTCTCCTTCCAAAGAATTACAGAGGATTCCAAATTTTGGTGGTACAGTACAGTACTGTCACTGATAATAGTTTAATAGCTTGTTCATTTTAATTCAGTTTATGTTATATAAATTTGCTTCTCAATACCCACATTGAATAAGGAAGTCATGGAACGCTCTGAAGGTAACTCTAAAACAAGTTATATATGGGTGACGAGAAGCATACAACCATTAGTCAAGTAATCAATCAGACTTTTATTAATACTCACAAACTTGTTGCTGTGATTGAAAACACTGTGTAAAATCAATGTGCATGTGACAAATTAGCTATATAGTGAAATCCAGTGAGATTCCTTGACACTTACAACACAGAAATCAATAAAATGAAGATATGATTAGGCAGACAAAACATATATAATTATGCAGACACACAGAAAGTGAATGAGATGGCAAGAAAACTGATTGCATAGAGAAAGAGACACAGGAAGTGACAAACAGAAAGAAACAATGATACTAAGGGGAGAGAGAGTCAGAGAAAGAGGGAGGGGGAGAGAGAGTCAGAGAAAAAGGGAGAGGAAGACAGAGCCGAAGAACAAGGAAGAGGGAGAGAGAGTCGGAGATAAATAGGGGGGGGTGAGAGAGTCGGAGAAAAAGGGAGGGGCAGAGAGAGTCGGAGAAAAAAGGAAGGGGGTGAGAGAGTTGGAGTAAAAGGGAGAGGCAGAGAGAGTCGGAGAAAAAGGGAGGGGCAGAGAGAGTCGGAGAAAAAAGGAAGGGGGTGAAAGAGTCAGAGAAAAAGGGTTGGACAGAGAGGAAGGATGCAGACACACATACCCTCATCCCTTTCATCCCTGTCCCTGGAACGCTCCCTGGTGGCTGGCTCCTCCACTACCTCCCTCAGCTTGGTGTCGGTGCTCGGGAACTCCTCCGAGATGCTGCGTGCTGAACGGGAGGAAGGAAATTGTTTGCTAAAGGTTTGGTGGGCTTTGTAAGTATAGTGGTGATGGTTGAAATTGTTTACTTTGGGAGTGGTGGTGGTGGACTGTAAGCAAACAGTACTAGCCTATATCCATTTAATAATTATAAAGGGGTCCAAAATTCCTGTGGAACTGTTGGTTACCTACTTCTCCATATCAGATAATAAGTGATAATTAATATTAGCAACCTTCCTCAGACAATATTAACAAAGTATTATATCTCATGTGAGCTACGTAACAGAAAGACAGTGTTTGGCAGCTGACAGTTTTAACCTGCAACTCAAGTAAAATATGTTGATTATTTATAAAATAGATTAACTTACCTAACAAACTTATTTCAATTCCTAGGAAACAGCCAAAACTGTACTTCAGTGAACTGAATGAAGCTCTAATAATACTACTACTAAAAATACTTCCAGCATGCACACAAACATTAATGGTACCACAATAACAGCACATAACACATTCAGTACAGTATAGTACTTGGATCTTTATTAACCATGCCTGGGCCCAAGGATATCCTTAAAAAATCTACTGGACATATGATATTCCAAGAGGTAATAAATGACAACCACTACTATAACCTAACCTAAATTATCCAGACATGCCTTGAGCTAAACTGAACTAACCTAACCATATCTGATGGAAAAAATGGTGTCCTTAAAAAAAAGATTCCACACTAATTCTATCTACTGTAGTTAGGTTACACTTTAAGCTGGTGATAGCAGGTGTTTTATTAGGTATCATAATGCACCAAAAGAAGGGACTCACACTCACGTGATAGGGTCTCTTTCCTCCTGTTCTGAACCCCAATAATTGCTTCCATAGGTACCTCAGTCCTTGGGATGCTCACTGAAATATAGTAACAAAAATGTAGTTACATGCATAGAAAGATTGCATAACATATAACAAATTATTAACAACCATTAAAGGAGGAACCTTTAGCAATAATACTCTTGATTAAGCAGCTGTAATATGTTGGGCATAAAGGCTTTCTCCTATGTGGTGTTGAATTCAAACAGCAATACATATGCCCTTCAGTAAAATCCCTCTATAATTCAATTTTATATTTAATTTTAAGCTCATCCTTAAGGCTAATCTGGGTTCAGCTGATAATGGTGGACAGTTCTAGTTTCCATTCAGTTGTACAGTACTGTAGTACAGTAATGGATATTATTACTGTACTACAGTACTGTACAGATATATCATAAATTTTACTAAATATTACATGTCATTATAATTCCTTACCTGATATTCATATATAGAGCTAAACAAAGCTGTCCATTTAGTACTATGGCTTACCATGTTAATTATTGTACTTACTGTACTACCTAACATACTCGTACATAATAGACCAGTGCTCATTATATTCAGGCAAAATAAAGTGAACGACGGTACAAAAAGAATAACTTTTGTTTATCTTGGCATATCACTCCTGAATGAACAGAAATTACTGTATAGATACGTACTTCCTGTAGTTACAATTCTAACAAACTTTAACCATGGAAATGAAGGACCAGTGGTTTCAAAGCAACTTAAAATATGATTGTATAGCTGTACCGGGCTGCTACAGAACTGCAAGTCAAGCTGCTTCCACTTTCCCGGTTATAAGCCAAACATGTAAAAGAAGCTACGAAGAAGTGAAGTCCCCAACTGAAATTGTGTACAACAGCAAGCTAAATGTTGCTGCACCCACTCAGCCCAGACCCAGCCCCAACCATAGCACCCACTCAGCCCAGACCCAGCCCCAGCCATAGCACCCACTCAGCCCAGACCCACCCCAGCCATAGAACCTATATAGATTTCAGTGTGGGTATCCAGCCAGATCTCAACAGGAGCAAAGACTTATTCACGAGTCTGTCACACTTTGACCTACTTCCTCTGTCCTCCATCTTTCAGCCTTTGGTTTTCAAATACATTGCTTCATTTTTGTGTCCTATAATTCCTCAAGAAACAGTTAGAAAAGGATGAACAATGCCTTAGCCTGGGGAAAAAATGAAAGGAAATTTGTTGGTGTGGTAAATACTTGTGGATGAACTGGAGATCTAAGATGGCCAGGGTAGAAAAGATGATCACTGTTAAAATCACCCACAACTGTTTTCAGAGGATTAGATTACACATACAAAATTGAACGGAACAATTACCATACTGTTTACTGTAGTCAGAGATAGAAGGATAAAGGATTGAGGACAAAGGAAAGAAGTGGCTGAGCTATACACACAGTACTTCACTTACCAGCAATCCTCAAGTTAGATAATGCTACCACAAATATTGGAAATTTACAACAATGATCAAAGACAAAATGCTATACTGTATTGCTGGCTACAACCATCATGACCCTCGATCGGAATGAGCAACGAATGTCTCACTACTACTCACCAGCAGCAGCAGCAGTTCTTCTCAAGGGATCAGAGGACACACCCATGGCAAAACTGAGGAGAGCAAATCTGTCCACATAATGATGATGAAGGACGAATAGCAAAGGCAACAGCTATAGGTACCAATGAGATGCCTGCTTCACTCACCAGCAGTTGGGGGGAGCATGATGGGCTGGAGGAGGCCAAAGGTGCAGGTGGTGGGGACTCGGTTGACACAGCTGGCGTGTACCGTGTACCCACACCACTCGCACCGCAGCCCAGCCAGACACTCCCCTGTCCAGCATGTCTTCTTGTCAACCTGTACCAATACACGTGACCTTCAGTTAATAAGGCATATTCTTTCTTCTCGTCAGTTTTTTCTGAGGTTGCTAGTCAACTACAATATTTACTATAATATTTAGGACACATACTAAACAGCAGATATATCCAAGTTAGTATATACTGTACAATTAAATCTGATGTCATTAATGTGTACAAAATTGCATATGCTAATGGAAAGTTTTGGATACAAGTATTAATAACACTGGCCAGGTATTTTGAAGTTATTAGACAAATGTATTCAAACTTAGTGCTATTAACATTACTGGATACTCCTTCACTAACCAGGCATTTTGAGTTGGTTGGCAGGTTGCCCTCACGCCAATGGTGAAGTTGGATCACCTGGGGCAGAGTCTTTTCGGGTACGAAGGTGGCATTGTCGGTACAGTTGGGTACCACAAAGTCCTCGCAGTCCACGTGTACATAGTATTCGCAAACTGTAACCAACATCATTATTGTAACACTGTACTGTACTCTAATTAACTTTAAATATGGTTACTTTTTTGCATATTTTTATTCTGGCAAAACAAAAATGGACCGTCCTACTGTATTCCCTTCTCTAAGTACTATAACATTACATACATAAACTACTGTGTTTCGAGAATATTGGAGTGTTTACAAGTTATATATACAAGGGCCTAATATCTAACATAAACTCTAGCAATTACGGGGTTGTTATGGTGAGTGATTGTGAAAGAAAGCATGGAATAAGAAGTAAAAAATTCGATCCCAAGGAGTGTATATTGTTAGTTAGAAGAGTATTTCTAATTTTTTCGAATATATATAATCTATTTTTATTTATTTATTGTACTAGAGGTTTTTTGGTAAATATTGAAAGAATTGCTGTTATCTCGTACAGTTTCCCTACCTTCATTACCCATTTATTTAGAGTTTTAGACCATTCTTAGACTATTTTCATTTTTTTTCTTCTTATCTATTGTACTACCTTCGCATTTTAGGGCCCATGTGTCGTCGAGTTTTTTTTTCTCGTACAGTTTTCCTACCTTCATTACTCATTTATTTAGAGTTTTAGACCATTCTTAGACTATTTTCATTTTTTTTTTTTAATCTATTGTACTACCTTCGCATTTTAGGGCCCATGTGTCGTCGAGTTTTTTTTTCTCGTACAGTTTTCCTACCTTCATTACCCATCTATTTAGAGTTTTAGACCATTCTTAGACTATTTTCATTTTTTTTTTTTAATCTATTATACTACCTTCGCATTTTAGGGCCCATGTGTCGTCGAGTTTCTTGCGGCACACGTTGCAGTAGCGCCGACGGAAGTGTATCGGCTCCGACCAGCAATGAGCGACGGGCACCTGAAGGGGAAGGGGAAGGCGAAGGGTTTGTTATTGTTGGTGGTGGTGGAGTACGAACCTAAATATTTATAACAACGGGGTGTAAATTGATTGAATACGGGTTGATAAGAAAATAAATAAATAAATAGAGGAGGTGGGAAGCACTAGGGGTATAATAAGAGTAAATTATTATAGTGATCTCTCTCTCTCTCTCTCTCTCTCTCTCTCTTCGTAGCCAAACAGCTGATGTAAATTGTTCATGGTTTGGGTTTGGAAATTTTAACTGAGCTTCCCAACCACTGATAAATGTATAATAATGAATGGAGGAAACTTATATTATAAAAAGGATAATATATTTTTTTTACTTGATGCCATTTTAATAGTATGTGTGACATGTAGGCTATGATATTTTTAATGTGAAATGTAAAGTTGTATTTTCATTTTTATGTCTTCTACTCCCACCACAACGAATTTCTTATTAAATATATATGCAATTAGATAATAACATATATCTTATCTTATTTTATCTTACAAATAAAAGTGTGTATATATATATATATATATAAGTAAATAGTAAAGACCAGGTAGTACAAAGTAAAAAAACAATAAGGAAAAGAAAAACAAAATAAAGAGTAGTCAAGGAGAATAAATAAAAGAAAACAGCGAAGCATAAAGTAAAATGGAAAATACAGCACAGGAAGGAATACAGAGGACGAGTGATATTTCAAATGCTAAGGTAAGGTCAAGGTCTGAAGGTCAAAGGTCAAGGTAAGGTAAGTATAGGTCAAGTATCAAGGCAAGGTCAGTATATATAAGTCAAGGCATGGTATAGGACTTAAAGTGAGGTCATAAGTTAATATTATAAGTAATGCTGTATGGTTCATTCAAGGTCACAAGTATATATCAAGGTAGATCAAAGACGAGGTCAGTAGGTCACAGATAAAAGGGGTCATTTATATAGCTGTTGTGCAAGAACTGGAAGGCTACTAATTCCTCCAAACTATGTCAAGAAACAATTAAACCATTGAAGGGGAGCTAGATTCATCTGTTGGTGAATTTGGGAGGCATGTAATTCCTCCAAAGTATATGCCACGAAACAGATCCCCTATTAGCTAGTGTATGTACCATTGAAGGCGTACGTCTGTTTTCTGGTGTAGTTAGGAGGAATCAGTAACCTACCAACTTACCAACAAGATAATCTCCCCTTATTAAATAATCAAATAAGGGGGTTCTGTTTTGTAGCTAAGTTTGGTGGAATCAGTTGGCACCAATCAGCCCACAACAGATGACCCCTCAAGGTAAGCAAGGTCACAGGTGTAAATTGATTAAGATAAATGGGTTAGAGGTATAGTCAAGGCAAGGTCAAAGGTCGAATGTAATAAGGTAATAGCTAGGTTAACTGGTGTAAGCTAGGTCAGGTCATGGGTAGGGTAAACAGGTCATACACTGGTGTAAGTTAAGGCAAGGTTAGTTTTGGTTACTAGGAAGGTCACAGGTAAATTGAAAGCAAGGTCAGAGGAGAGGTTAATAAACAGATCACACATATAATTATGAAAGAAAACAAGGTCACACAAGAAGGTCAAATTAAAGCTAGAGAAAGAGTTTAAAATCTTAAACCTGATCACCTCGTAGATTTACAGTGTGACCTTACACAAACAGGACATATAATGACCTTAACGAGAATAAATTAAAATGACCCTAATAGGTGAGACTTATTCTACCTTTCACCACAATCCAGTACTGAACTTAGAAATCAATAATGAGTTACACTGAACAGAATGTATGGCGTGACCTTAAACAGAATGTGACCTTGATAAATGGGTGGCCTTGAACAACGTATGACCTTGATGAGAGTGTAGGTGGTTTTGAACAGAATGGTAATTAAGTGACTTTGAATAGAACGTACTTGACCTTGGACAGAATGTAAGTGACCTTGAACAGTGTGAGTCAGCAGAATGGATGTGACCTTGAAACACTCGAGTGACCTTGGACAGAATGGGTGTGACCTTATAACACTCGAGTGACATTGAACAGAATGGGTGTGACCTTATAACACTCGAGTGACCTTGGACAGAATGGGTGTGACCTTATAACACTCGATTGACCTTGGACAAAATATACAATTAGCTCAATGATCTTCAAAAACTGCTTAATTGTCCATGAAAGGTGTTAATGAGTTAGTCCCCCACCTTGATGTGTGTGTTTGTGTATGAATGGGGCAGATCACTTGACGATGATGATAATGATGAAGATGTAAATAAGCCAACAATCCCACCAGCCACAGATCGTTGCTGCTCGGTCAGACAGCTTATAAAGGAACTCGAACAACAACAACAACAACAAACCCACAGATAATGGATAACCCAACCAACCACAACCATAAGAGTAGATAGAGGCTTTGGACGAGACTATATGGTATTGTATGGTACCGTAGACGACCTTTTAATGTGGTGGTGACCTTGACGACAACAACAACAACAACAACAACAAGGTCTTTTCATGAATAGAATAGGTATTGTATGGTACGGTTGTCCACAGACATTCTTATTACACATGTATGCAGGTTATATGGAAAGAATTAAAGGTCATTATTCCGAGAGTACTGCAATGAATGGTCTACCAAGTGACTCGATCGATCGGTGACTGCAAAACAATAAAACCTACTAATATTGATGTTGTATTGCAGCAGTTACGTAGTGTTACATTTTCTATATCATGTTGTAAGCCCTCGAATTCAAGAATGTGTGTGTGTGTACGAATTAATTCTTGTGGCCAATAGTACAGTAAATTTACCTTAAGGGGGAAATTTTGTGTTGGTAAATCTGGAGCAACTGAATCCTCTAAACTATTCCAAGCAACAGAACACCATTACTTTTGCTCTTCTGGTCCTGTTTCCTAACACACTTTGGAGGAATCAAGGCACTCCAATGTACCAAAAAAGAATTACCACCTTAAGGAGATATTCTATTTGTTGGTGAATTGGGATTTCTTTGATTCCTCCTAACTATGCCAGAAAACAAAGCCTTCAATTGTACTTATAGGGGATCTGTTGTTAGAAAGAATCAGCTAGAGACCATCCAATTCACTAACAAATAAAGAATCTCACCTTAAGGACCCTGTGATCGTGTATGAATGAGACTTGGTGGCTTCTGATTCCTCCTGACTATGCCACGAAACAATTAAGCTCCTTCCTTCCCTATAGGTTGGTGTTTCGTGGCAATGATTGAAGGACCCTATAGCCTCCAATTTTCTGACTACATCACAGGGTCCCATTAGATGAACATAATAGTGAGTGACCTTGAGGAGAATATAGTTATGTGGTGACCTTGACAAAAATCGAGTAGGGGAACACACACACACACACACACACACACACACACACACGTACACACATACTGACCTTGACCTACAGTACTTTTAATGGGGTAAGACAGTGTTGGTAAATCTGGAGCAACTAATTCCTCCTAATTATTCCAAGCAACAGACCACCAATACTTTTATTAATTTGGACTTGTTTCCTAGCATATATATATACTTTGGAGGAATCAATTAAGGCACTCCAATATACCAAAAGAACACGTACTATCTATCTCCTTAACAACCATACTTCGTGAATATGGTAAATTATAGTTCTTATATTTGACCAATGCAAAGTCAAATTACCCTAACATAAACCTATACACACGCTTCAAGTAGAGTTGCGAGGTATAGAAAAAAAAAAAATGAATTCAATGTTGCTGCACCTAATTTTAAGGGGGTAATTCGTTATTGTTAAATTGGAGTGCCTTAATTGATTCCTCCAATTAAAGTAGGCCATAAAACAGAACCTGATGAACAAAAATAATGGTGTTCTGTTGCTTGGAATAGTTTGGAGGATTTACCAGCACAAAACTTCCCTCTTAATCATTCATTCATTCATTCAAAGTTGAGTAAGTGGAGTAAGTGTTTTTTACCTTGACAAGAGTAGGGGCGATGCTTGAACATGGTGATACCACAGTCTTGAGACATTTGTCGTGTACTACGAAGTTGCAAACTGTGGAAGAGAAAAATGGGCCATCGTTAGTTAATTTGTCACTAGAACATGATTATACAGCAGAGAAAAATGGGACACTGTTAGTAAATTCGTCATGAGAACATTATTATATATATTACATTGCAGATCTGCTTTTCACACACACACACACATTCTCTCTCTCTCTCTCTCTCTCTCTCTCTCTCTCTCTCTCTCTCTCTCGTCCAGCTGGGCATCATTTTGCAAAGAGAAGGACTCGAGGTTATAATAATTCAAGCCAACACCACAATTAACATAACAACACCACTACTACCGATCGAGGCTGCAACAAATAAAACTAAGATCAACTACAGTAGGCTATTCTATACAAACATAATAATACTGTAGTTCTTAGAGTCACGTCACACAAAACACACTAGGCTACAACGAAAACCTTCAAACTTTTTTATTTTTTTCGTTATCTTACATTTCATTAGATAATCCGATATACAGTATATTTACTTGTTTTTACTTTTGATTTTAGTTTCATGTAATATGATGATGATAATGATAATGATGACTTAATTAATAAAACTCCTTTCTGGCTCTAAAATAAAACGAAGGATATTGTAGAATGACAATCTAAGGAATTATAATACTGTGTTAATCTAATAAAAAAATGCCATCATTACTATTATTACTCATTCCATTTATACAATCAAGGTACTCTATAATCATTCATTAATTCATACTGTCGACCCTACCTGATTTCAACCAACCCACCAACCAATTTAATCAACCCACTGACTGACTTGTTAGGCTACAGAGAAATCTCATCAAAACACAAAGACAGGATGGAACTCATACTTATTTTGGACGGTGAACTTTCTAAATAATACATTCAGACCATTCATCAAAGAGACTATTATAACTCCCTCACTCACTCCCTCCCTCACCCACTCTCTCACTCACTCACTCCCTCACTCACTCACTCCTTCCCTCACCCACTCCCTCCCTCCCTCACCCACTCACTCACTCACTCCCTCACCCACTCACCCACTCCCTCTCCCACTCACTCCCTCCCTCACCCACTCCCTCACTCACTCATTCACTCACTCACTCACTCACTCCCAGCGCCTAGCCAACCAATAACACCATGCTGGGTTACCAACTTAGTGACATTTATTTCTAAAAGACTGCCAGATCACGTATAATTATGTACCCAAGTTAATTCCTGTGTGGAAAAATAAATGAC